>BJBW01006382.1:0-71241 GCA_004320125.1 Scolopax mira | reverse complement strand
TTGCCTCACCCCAGAGCGTACAGGTCTATATCCATTGTTGACCTTACCCTGACCGAGTGGTTGATAAGGGACCTCTTCAGACCTACGAGCAGGTCCTTGATTTGGTGGCTGGTATGACCAGGTGTGAAGTGGAAGTTCTCAGCATGGAAGCCTCAGGACTGGCAGAAGCAGGGCTGTGGGAATGGCAGATGTTGATGACACTCCATCGAGCAATTCATCAAGATCACATCTATGTGCATGTTCCAAGGGCACCCAGGTCAGGGAAAATCCAGGAGATATGAGGAGGCCTCCAGAGGCTGTGTCTCTTTTCCTCTGGCTCCCCTCCAGTATTTTTGTCCAGACTAGGTGGAAATACACATCTAGCTCCTTTCAAATAGGCGGATATGAAGGCATGCACATGAAGGAGTGAAGAAAACAATTTTATTTTGAAAGAAGAATCTCCCTGTTCTCCTTACTTTGAATGTTGCAACAATACTGAGATTTGTTGATACAGTTTGCAACGGAGGTTTTGGACTGGAATGTCTAGAATGCCCAGGAGACCCTCACGAACTGCATGGAGACCTATGATGTAATGTGATTTAAACAATTAATGTATAAGATTACTTAACATATTGCATCACTTTTCTCCTTTCTCACATAGTACTTGTGGGAGACAGATTGCTCTTCAGTGGCTAAAGTCTTTTGTACTCATTTCTAAAATGAGTACAGTTTCTAATGGCAGTCTGAAAGGAGAGTATGGTCTCTAATTACTGATATGTTTCCATGTTCTCTGTTTTCAGACATTGTGATGTTGAAATATGTTGACTCATGTCATCAACAAACATTGAGAAAAAAGACTCTTAAATGCATTACTTTATCAAAAGTCATTCTTTAGTTTCATCACATATTTATAACTTTGTTGTGCCACATGACCACAAAGCAACAAACAAAGACAAGAAAAGGGAGCAAACAAAAGAGAGGCCAGAGAAAACAACAAGTGATGCATTCTTGCAATAATCAAAAGTATTTCTTAGACCTCCGTCCTGGTTTGGGGTGGAGCAGATACAAATTTCTGTTCAATGAGAGAGGCTCTTATACTTGTTGCTGTGGCAACAAGCAACATCTGACTTGGTTCTTTGCCCCCATGGAGGGGTTGCACCTGTGGGAAGGTGCAGACAGGACTGGTGACCCAAAACTGACCAACAGGTTTTTCTATCCCATCTGCATCACGCTCAGTATAAAAACTGAGGGATCTAAGGGTCAGACCTCTTCTTCAGTGGCTGATGTCTGAGAAGGACCCTGTCTGGTTTTGTGCCTTGGATCCTTATCCGTGTTCTCCTGATTCTGGATCTGGGGTCCAGTTCCCATCCATCACTGAGTTCAGTCTGAGACTTCCCCAGTGCCTGCTGATGACATCTCCCTGGCAGTTTGATACAGTTTTCTATATATTTGTATAAATTATATCTATTTCATTATTTCCTATTAATTTTATTAATAATATTTCATTAAAGTATTTCAGTTCTTTCTAAATTCATAAATTTCTTTATCTCTCTCCTTCTTCTCCTTGGAGCCAGAGGTAGGGGGGAGCATCTATTGTCTTGTCAGGAAAAGGGGAAATGTAACCCATATTTTCAAAAAGGGAAAAAAGGAAAACCCAGGGAACTACAGGTCAGTCAGTCACACCTCTGTGCCCAGCAAGATCATGGAACAAATCCTCCTGGAATCTCTGTTAAGGCACGTGGAAAATAAGGAGGTGATTGGTGACAGCCAACATGGCTTCATCAAGGTTGAGTTATGCCTGACAAATTTGGTGGCCTTTTGTGGTATTGCCACAGCTTTGGTAGACAAGGGCAGAGCAACAGACATCATCTACCTAGACTTATGTAAAGCATTTGACACTCTCCTGCATGACATCTTGGTCTCTAAATTGTAATGGCATGGATGTGAAAGATGGACCTCTTGGTGGATAAGAAACTGGCTAGATGACAGCACTCAAAGGCTCAATGTCAAAGTGGAAGCTAGTGATGAGTGGTGTTCTTCATGGGCCAGTACTGGGACCAGTGCTGTTTAACATCTTTGTTGGAGAGATGGACAGTGGGATAAAGGGCACCATCAGCAAGTTTGCCAACAACACCAAACTGTGTTGTGCAGTCAACAGGCTGTCCAGAGACACCTGGACACGCTTGAGAGGTAAGCCCATGCAAACCTCATAAGGTTCAACAATGCCAAGTGCAAGGTCCTGAACCTGGGTTGCAGTAATCCCAGGCACAAATACAGGTTGGGCAGCAAATGGCTTAAGAGCAGCGCTTAGGAGGACTTAGGGGTGTTCATGGATGAGAAACCTAACAAGGGCTGCAATGTGTGCTTCTGGGATGCAGCAAAAGAAGTGTGGCCAGCAGGTCCAGGGAGGTGATTCTACCAATGTAGTGTTGTCATTGGAATTGGGCTTCCAGTTTGTTGCCAGAGGAGTTAGGAATTCCTTTTCCATTCCTTCTTAATCCTTCAGTTCCTTAGAAGCTCCCATTTCTCTGCAAGTTGTGGGCTTCCATCTTGAATTAGTGCTGTTTGGGCATCGCCCATGGCAGCTCCCCTGCAACCAGGCAGCAACAGTATTAAAAACCAACACTTGGTCTCTTGACATTTCACCTGATGCCGCATTGAGAACAGAATTGAATTCTGGTTTTGCCCTTACCCTTCCCTGAGGACAGGCCATTTTTCATGGCACAACAGCAAAACCACAGAAATTTAAAAGTCAAATTTATTCTTGATCTTGATAGTTCTGGGTATGTATATTGAATAGACAGGGAATCTGAGACAAGCAGCATTTTGCCACACAGCTAGGGGGGCTCTGAAGGGAACCCACTCCAGAGCAAGGGAAAGTGTGAGAGGGGACGGAGCAGCCCAGAGAAACTGATAAGTAAGTGTTTCCCAAGCCCCGTTCCCCTGTGGCACTCAGCAGGGCTGGAGGCACCTGGGGGGAAGAGTGCACTGGGCCCAGCGGGCTGGGGAGGAAAGGTGCTGCCTTAATGTCTGCCATGGTTTCCCACCATCCAAATCTATTTAATTTGGCAGCAAATTAGATTCATTTTTCCTGAGTGGAGTCTGTCATGCCAACAACAACATTTGATAAGCAACCTCAGTGAGCTTTCCCATCCATCCTGCTGAGGAAAGTCTGGGTGAGAGTTTGGCCCTTTACCTTGATTAACACTCCACAATCTTAACTTTTCTATCAGCCATTGAATGAGCCTATTTTTTAGAGAGTGTTCCATGAGTTCTTCTGCAGGATTACTGATTTAGAAGAACTAGAATTGATGGCCAAAATTAGTACCCTTCATTTCTGTCTTCCCTGTGGTTTGGGACATCTTGCAGGTAGAGATAGTCCCTTTTTTGGTATGTTTATTGGTATTAGCTGCTTCCCCAGTTAACTTCAGCACCATAGTAACACAGCTCAGATTCATGAGTGGGTGTATCAAATCAGTGTCACCTGATTTGATCAGCACCTCACCTCCTCCACACACTATACTGTTATGTGCTGGAGGATCTTTGCAAGGAGTTTGTCTCATCCTCATATCATGTGCTCTTCTGACTCTTGACACCAGATTTGTGGAGAATAACAACTTACTGTTTCATTTCCTAAGTGTATCTTCTGCTTAAACAACTGTTGCCACTTCTCTGAGGCTCCATCCTCTTTTTAATGTTTCCATTTATGCATTGTAGAATTGCATATACTATTTCCTGAGTCGGGCCTTTTTAAAGGCATTATTTGACCAACATCACTCTGCAGTGTGTGCACTACACTGAGTACCCAAGTTTGTGTTTGTTATATACTGTATGGTGAATACACTACAATAATTGTTGTGGTTAATGAGGAACAGCACCATTAGAGAGATTTTCCTTCCGTATTCACTGTAGGAGCTGGATCTAAACAGCTGCTCTTCCTTAGTCATTCACAGTTTTACTGTGAATCTACTTCCTTAGTAGATTCACAGTTTTTTAGGACTAGAAGGAGACATTATGATAAGCATGTCTGGCTTCCCATGTAGAAGGGACTTCATAAATTCACTGTACATAAAAAAATGTTCTTTTTTAAACTAATGGATGGAATATTCTTCATTCTCATTCCGCCTAGTTAGTTTTAGTGGCTAATGCACTTCTCTGTTAAAAGATGTATGTGATAGGCAATTTATGTTTTTCACCAGGGAAATTACTGCTGGCAAAGTGCATTCTCTCATGGTGGAACATACAATACTTAGGTCTTCTCACTACTCATTCCTTTGAACCTCCTCAGCAGAAACACTAAATTATTTTTTTTAAGCTTACTTGTAGTGCAGAATATACCTTCCTTGGTTTTGCCTTTTGTAGTAGCAGGCTGCACATCAGTACTGAATTGACTGAGTTGTCTAGCAGCAGAAGATACAGCACATCCACTCTTTAATGTCCTCATGCTTCGTATTTAGTTCTTATTACAGGAAATTTGTTTTTCTTCTCCTTTAAATTTTCTATACTAAAATTCTCAAAGGGCCTTGTAGGTCACAATGTGCTGAACAGCAGTTGTGAGAATTTAAAGATACCAAGCACAGAGCAGAGCTTTACAAAGGGCATGCTGGAGTATTTCAAACCATCTCTTTAGTAATCCTCTGCTTTGTCATAATTACTCAATGCACTGTGAAGTCTATTCCTGCTCAAAATTGGAGTGTGGGAGAGATGGGAAAAAGGACAGGAATAAGTTGTGAGCTGTGGGGTATTAAAGATGACATTTTTCAAGATAAATGCACTTCCCCTCTTACAGTAAAATTGTCATATTTCAAAAAAACTCACGGTGTTTTCTATTGCACAGGAAATTCTGATCTTTCAAGAGAAAAAAATTAACATAGAACCAATGTGTTTGTGCACAGGCAGCAACAGGTACAAATGACAGGTGCCAAAGAGAGTTTCATTTTAATACTACCTAGCGTGTGATTGTCTGAATTTGAAATCTTTGAAAAGTTACCATTAGAATCCCTCATTACTGGTATTTTACTTCCTTTTCTGAATGAATGAGCCCTTTGTAAATGTAAAGAGGGAATTTTCACTGTTCAAAAGAAGGAACACAGGCAAGTGTTCTGTTGTCTAACACTTTCACTGAGTGTTGTTAATTAACCAAACCAATTAAGAAAGAGCCACTTGGATTATAAGAGGTATTCAATTTGTGAATAAAGTGGAACCATCTCAGCCAAGAGGAATAGTCGATTCATTTCATGAATGGGAAGAAATGACCAAGCGTTGGGAAGAAGGATATAGTCTGCTTCAACTTGCCTTAGTCCTTTAAAGTCTTCAAAAGTCAAGACTGTTGGTAAAAGCCAAAATGCTCCATAAAAAGATTATTCTTAATGAGTCAAATTGATATTCCTCAACAACCTATGTGTTAGAAAAAATTAAAAATTAGTCTGCTGTCAGGAGAGGGTGACCACTTCTGATTTAATTCAACTACAAGGAGATTAAAAATACTTTTTCCTTTGTCTCTTCACTTAAGTGTCTCTAACTATGTTTGTTATTCTAGATATTGTGAATAATTTTATTTGCAATTTTACATTTAATTTGTCTTGAGTGAAGAATGATTTCACAGTAAGCCAGCTAGCAAAACATTCTTCACACAGCAGCACAGTGAACCTATAAACCTGGTCAGTGGGACACTATCTGCCTCCCAAAGGAATGCTCTTAGAGTATCCTATGGGTACTAAAATATATCCTGCTAGGAGTGAACTAGGCAGCTAGAAAAGTGATATCACAAATATCAAGATAATAATAAATGTCTTTGGCTGAGTAATGGTATCCAGGAAGGCTTTCTGGCATTTACCTAACCACTGGGGACCATTCTTCTCTACAATGATTTTCCACTTTGCCATTAAAATACTGATTAACAAGACCTAGGGATGGTAAATTTTATATCAAGTATTCTGGATTCTGATATTTGCTGATATTCTTAACAGGGACTCAGAATACGGAATAACATAGTTCTGCCCCAAGGAGACACAAAGGTGGTGAAGAAATGAGAAGAAACTGGTAGAACTACCACAGTTCTCTAGTAAGGTTAATGTGTTTCTGGTCTTGGCATGATGGAGTAGGGGGTTGAGCTTTGTTTGAACCTTGGGAACAAAATATTCAGTGGGATGTGATAAACCATGTTTATTCTTATAACTTTTCTGATAATAAGCATAGTTTACAGTCTGATAAATAGTTGGTGAATTTATGTTTCACTTATTAGAAAAAATCTTTTCCTAAAACCAAACACACACAAACCATTTTAAAACTGGAGTCAATGCATGCAAACAGGATGAGGGAAGATGCAAATTTGGATCTTTTCTGCATTGACAGTATCAGACACATGACTTGCATTTCCCAGAAGAATGCCCAAGTTCTGATGGCTAGTAGCTGGGGTTGAAAAGTTCTGGGCCATTCATAGTATGTAAAACCTAACATTAATAAAGCAGAAACTGAGAATATCCCATCTCTGAACTGTCACTCAACCACTGTTTCGATGAATGCCTTAGCTTTGGAAAAGCCAGGTTTGAATTTCTCTGCTACTTAAAGAGTTCTGCAGGAAGGATTCATATCATTCTGTCTTTATCATAGACTGCAAATGGCTTCTGGCACACAGACAGGTCAGCAATCAGCAACATACAGCTTCTGAACAGAATATTGTATTTCTATCAAGAAAGATAAATTTATTTTTTTTTTCAGGTTGAATAAAATTTTTATTTCGCCTCTGCAATGAATAACAAAATTAGTGATCCTTGTCATGGTGGACATGACTATGATGAAACTATCATTAAAGCCTGCTTTCATATACTTCTCTTGCTTTTATACTTTTACGTTTGCTTCAAGGGGCTACAACTGGCTTGGTTTTCTTGGGATTTCCACCAAAAGCTTTCAGCTTTCATAATATTAGTGTATATTTAGAGTTCCCTGTTCTACCTAAAAGACAGAGAAATTCAACTTTGTATTCCTTCAACACTATTGAAACGGGGGACTTCAAAACAAATAATTGACTTGTCTTCCATTCAAACAGCCATCTTATTAATAAGAGACAAAATTGGTATAAAATTGTCCTGAACTGCAGGAACTACATAGGGTAAACAATAGGGCCATTGGTTATAAAATGACCTAATGTTCTCAACAATCATGTTTTCATTTAAAAAAGGGTTTGGTTGTTTCAATCTATTCTAGTGCTATGCCTTAGGCTTATAGCGCTATTAAGTAATCCCATTAATATCAAACAAAAGTTAAAACTGAGTCTCAGTCAAATTCTAATGGCTAAATAAAAGAATGATGGTTTTTAAGCCTGTGGTCCTCAGACTCAGGCTTAGACTCAGTGACTCTTTTATTTGTCTGATGAAAGAAAATGAACAAATACCTCAAATAACTTCTGCAGTAGAAAAGGAAAGCAAGTGCATCATGTTGTTTAATCACGTGGCTCCGTTTTCTGGTTGAGCAGCAAACATCTTCAGACTAAGACCATCAAACCAAAGAGACAGGCTCTTGTATGAAGGACTTCAAGGTCACATGCCCTTTGACCTCCATGGCCTATCATCAGGCCTATATGAACAAAGCCCTAACTATGATTGTTCCTGATCTACTGATATTTTCCTTAGGGAAGGAAAGTTGCTGTGAATAGGCTATTGAAATGTACAGTTTTATTTTTAAAATGTTTTGTATAGCCTTCTCAGAAATTTTGTGATAGTCATTAAATGCACAGGTTTCTCATGTGCTTGTTGCTATGTAGAACAGTCTGGGTTTACTCAACAGACAGTTTAATCACCACTCTAAAATCAGTAACAGCAACAACAACAACAACAACACAACACTGGTGGGTGTGTAGTCTGATGTAGTACAATCTTGTTAGGGCAGACTATGAAAATGTATGATCAAGCTGTATGGTTTCAGGCTGTTGGAGATACTGGGAGATCTTCTGCTTATGGCTTCTGGATGAGAACACTCTTTGGTGGTTCTATGTTTTTGCCAAAGATGACAGCTTCAGGCAAAGGTGAGGCCATCTGATCCTGCAGTGGCCTATATAGGGACCTGTGAGCAGTTACTGCAACCATGGACAGAAGAAATGCCTGGTTCTTGGGCAGACCAAGGGGAAGAGGCCACTTTTCTGCCCCTATCCCATCACCAACGCTCAGAGAAGAAATAATAAAGAAAGAAAATGGAGAATGATAATTTAAAGATGCAGAAAACTAAACAGGCCCCTACCCCCCTGTTGTGGCTACCCTGACCCTGCCTTTCACATCCAACCTGCAGAGGGAACGCTGAATCTCCTGACACCTCTGAGGCTGTGGCAGTTGCAGAGGTGGATGCTGCTCTTGCAGCAGCCTCTGTGTCTCCCAACCAAGGCTTCCCAGGCACCTCTAAACACTGCACCTGGACTGTTGTTCTGATTTCCTCCTTTTTCCTTAGAGGGCTGCTCCTGTGCAGGCAAGCAAGTCATCCTTGCCAGTCTTTTGAGAGAGGAGGAAGGGCAAGGTGAGGACTGTAGAAGCCAGGATGGACTAGGTAGTTTTAGGGACTAATTTTTATGAAAAAGAATGAGCATGTTTTACTTCTGCCTGTTAGTTTTATTGCACCAGGACAAAAGAAAGGCTTTTCCAGAAGACACTAGGTATGTTGGCCAAAATATTTACCAATAATCTATTTATCTAGGTAGGAGAAAGAAAAAGGAATAACTTTAATCCACGTTTGTTCTGCACTCACTAATTACTGCTCTCACTTAGAAGCCCTGTTATTGCTAATTTTCAGTTACTTGCTAATACAGAAACTAGAACTCTGGTGTGTTGTAAGGTTGTTTTAGTATTTTTTTACTACTAAACAGATTATTGGCAACCTGTGAAGGAGAAGGTGAGGTGAGGTACATCCATCATCTTGTGGATGTTCCTGAAAGAGTAGCACAAAATGGTGGAGGGAGGATACATGGGAGACACCAGCCTGGAGCTGTGACTACACAGGCAGTAGATTAATCTGAACTCCTAGCAAGAGTCCTGTTTCCTTTTTGACTTAGGGACTTCTTTCTGCTGCTTCTATTTTCCTTATGTCAGATGTTCATGATACCATGTGCTGAGCTAGATCAGATAAATAAACAGGTAGAAAATAAACCTCAATTTAAAAAACAAACAAACAACAACAAAAAAACACCAAACCCAAAAAAACCCAGCAGTTAAAATATAAATTATTAACCTAGTAGACCAGCTGCATCAACTGCACAAATGAAGGCAGATATGCCAATCTTTTTCAGCAGCAGTTTACATTACTTAGTTTAAATTCATAAAATCATAGAACACCAGGTTGAAAGTGACCAAACTGTATACACTTGACTTAATTTGAGCTATTGCACATCATGTTCAGACTTATCTGAGATTCCTGCACTCAGATTTTAGACTTCTGGGAGGGATTCAGTAGGTGTTTGTGCCCAGGGTTCAGACTGAGCAAAGGGGAAAGAACAGCTTTAGGCCCAAGAGCTAGGATTCTGCTGTACACAATGTAAAAATTCCCTTATCATAACCCTCAGCAAATGTTTCGCTTTTGATTTTGCTGGAACTTTAGCTTAGGCATTTTACTGAGGAAAACTTAATTTTTAAGACTGTTATTGCACACCAGAAAACCTGCATTTATATGCTGAGAGACCAATGTAATTGTGCATAGCTGGAACTTTATCATAGAATCATAAAATACTTTAGGCTTTAGGTCATATACTGTTGTTCCAGCTCCTTCCAGCTCCCTGACAAAAGCGGGGCCAACCCCGAAAGACTGGTACGTTAGTCACAACATTTTGCCTTGAGTTCCTTGCTGTTCATTTGTTATAAATTAGATTATTGTCTTACAAGTCTATCCCTACTTTAAAGAAGTGAAATCAGAGATGAGTTTTCAGTTCCCGTGGTGCTCTAATAATACAGTACACTTCTGTTCCAAAAATCATACGCAACAGGCACAGCACAACATTCACTATGGAAGTAGCCTGTCAGCTGAGTGACAGACATGTTGTGAAAGTAATGAACAGACAGAGAACATCTGAAAACTTACCCCTCCTGTACAAATGAATGATCTCTGTAAAGCATTGAGTTGAGGGGTTCTTTTTGCAGCTTTTCTGTAGCAGCTGTGCCTTGCTTTCTGTTGCAGTGCTGCACTCTTGATTTCTGCGTATTGCAGGACAATGCAGTTCACAAACCTGACTATTAAAGCTAAACAGAGTTTAAAATCTTTCTTAGAAACATTTTGGTGATAATTATTGATTCACGTAAAACAAATACTTTTACAAGCACATAGTAGAATCAAGGAAATGTTCTTTGGAGGGGATTTCTTCTCAGCCTCTGGCTGAGAAGCTGAGAAATTGTGGTAACACCAAAGCTGAGAATTGTGGTAACACCAGCCACCACAATATGATAGAATGTCAGTCCACCCCATCTCCATATTTTGCTGAACTGTCCAATTCTGAGAGAGGAAGGTCAGAAAACAACTCTGATGGGATGTTTTCTTTGATAGGAAGAGTTAAATACAAGTTCAAGAGCCTTTAACGTGATATGCTTTGCTTAAGAGGCGTATGAATAAATGCTTTGTTTAGTGCATTAGTTTAAATGCTTAGAGGAGTAATGTGAAAGTATGTTTCTGAGGACTAGAGGTATGACATCAGGATCAAACTTAACACAGTGTTTTGTCATGGCTTACAGAGGATTTGGATATATCCAAGGCAATCTAGAAATTCAGAAATTCGAAAGAGAAACTTTCAGGCTAGAGCAACACATTATGATTGGTTTGAGACTGATTGAGATTGGTTTTAGACACAATATATTTATTTCCATTTCTCAAGTCAATATTGTTACCGAAAAAAAATTTTGCAAAAAATACTGATTTGACAGTTTGTCATTGTCACAATTTCAGGTAGGATAGAATTTAATTCCTGACTAGAATCTGGTACAATGCTGTTTTGTATTTGGCATGAAAATAGTGTCAGTAAAAACACTGATGGTTTTCATGGTTGCTAAGCAGTCAAGTGCTTCTCACACTGCCCAGCAAGCCAGTAGGCCAAGACTAAACAAGAAATTGGGAGGAGGCACAGTCAGGAGAGCAGCTGAACCCAACTGACCAAAGGAATATTCCATGCTGTATAACATCCTCAGTGTATAAAGCAGGGGAAGAAGAAGAAGGAAGCGGGGAATACTTGGAGATAAGGGTTTTGTCTTCCCATGTCACCGCTACACATGATGGAACCCAGCTTTCCTGGAGATGGCTGAACACCTGCCTGCTGATGGGAAATAGTGAATAAATTCTTTATTTCACTTTGCTTGTGCATACGGCTTTTTCTGTCCCTATTAAATGATCTTTCTCTCAACTCACAAGATTTCTCGCCTTTATTCTTCCAATTTTCCTCCACATGCCAGCCAGAGGATGTGAGCAAGTGGCTGCATGGTCCTAATTTCTGGCTGAGGCTGAATGATAACAGGCAGTTGACTTAGAACTGGTGAAAAGACTGTCCTGATCTCAGTAGACACTTTATTATGCCTCAAACATACTGTTATTCATAACAGTATTCATAACATGCTGTTATGCCGTGTTATTCATTATCAGACTAATATACTTCAAATCATAAAATTACCAGCTTGGTCATGAGGATAAGCAGAAAAGAACTTACCTTCTTCCCTTGGTTAGAACAAGAAAGCAAAGTCAGCATGGAATTATCTAATTCCAGCAATTATTTACTGAATTTTAACTTCTTTGCAAGATCTAGATATATGACATATTGCTCTGATGCTAGGATTAGCAACCTTTGTAGATCATGAAGTTGCAAAAGTTTCTCTGTCCATGATGTTCTTGAGGACTTTAATTCCCATAGCATGAACAAAAGTAGTAAAAGGCTGATTCCTTGTATTTTCACCAGGACAAGGATCGAATGGAGACATCATTTATGGATAAAAACCTGGTGGTTTACATTTTGGTTAACACAAAGAGTATTTCTGCAAGAAAGCTTAGTTTTGTGCTCCATTGCTTAAAACTGAAAAATGAGATATTTGAGATTTTCTGAATTAGTTGCTGGGATTTGTCTTATTCATTATATGAAACCACTTGACTGGAGCCTACTTTGAATTCTTGATCTGTCTGTAATCAGTATAAAGAAGCATTTTTGATGGTCTTGCTCATGCATATTTCCTGAAGGCATAAGAACAAGCAGAAATGAAAACATCTTTGTTCCTACAAATATTTCACCATACCTCCTAAGAGGTATTGGCTAGTGACTTATCACCTCTTAAAACTTTATATGCATTGGTCAGTATAACTTGGAATGTGCCTGCTGATTAAAATACAAACCCAAATTCTTAAAAAGGTTACAGTTATTCATCTAAAAAATGTCATGTGCCAAAAAGCTCCACTATTTAACTGTGAACAAAGGAAAACACTTTCTATTGGAAATTGTAGTTTTTATACCTGCAAATACTAATTTATGTTTTGTCTGTTTACGTAAAATGCAAATATGATTAGACATTGGGATTTCCCCCACCACTGCCCTGCCCCAAATCCTAGAACAAATGATGCAGGGGTCCATGCTTGGAGACATTTAAGACTCACCTGAATAACACTCTGAACGACCTTTTCTAAGTTGATCTTGATTTTTGTGGGCAACTGGACCTTCAAATGCCCCTTCTGCTCTGTATTACTGTTCAATTCTCTAAATTTGCTTTAAAAAACAAATAATAAAAAAACTGGGATTGGTGGACCTAGGCAGATACTCTGAATGCACTGCAGCTCGTTAGCAGGCACTATTCTTAACACAGATTGAGGTGCAAGATGCACTGCAAAATGATGGTTTTGGAGATGGCTCTCTTATGTCTCAAGAAGATGTCTTCACCAGTGTTCTACTGGGTCGAGACTATTTTTATGTATACCATAATGGCTCAGGCTTCCTTACAAAAGGTGCACATCCATAGTAAAGTAGGCCACATCCTGAAAGCACAGGATTCTGCCTCCCTGTGATCCTGTCTCTGGATCTGATGCTGTTCTTCCACATTCACCCCACCCCTTCCCCACTTAACTAATGTTAATCTCTGCCTTGTTCCCCAGCTGCTGCACTAGACATGCTGTGGTTGGGCAGAGTCAATTATGTGCCAATTAACTAGTCAGCAAGTAGCATGCCACGACATCGTCTTCCTTAGGGGAAGGCACTGATTTTCTTTGGACCTTTCCCTTGCTTTCCACTTCAATGGAAACTAGTTCAGAGTTTCAATAACTTAATAGCTAAATAGTGCCAAATGTGAAGTTGTGCCTTACTTACAGCAACACACCAGGATTTTTTAGCAAAACATATATTAGCTAAAAAATGCCAATTCATCGCAGTCCCTGCTTTTCAGGAAACTGCACCACTTGTGAAAAAAACCTGTACCAGCAGCTCCAAAGACAGTAGGGACCCTGGGTGAGCAGGCATTTGGTGGCATTAATGTGTTTTTTTATTCCAGCACTATACATGTAATTTGTCGGACTCCTTACTGAAAATATTGCTCCTGCATGTTCAATGTTTTTTCCTTTCTTTCTCACATCTCCCCATACGCTTTTTTTTTCCCTCTTTTAAAATAATTCTTGATCCCTGCCAGAGTTAGGGACTTCCATATTTACGATACATATAGGTCTATGGAAAGTGTTTATCAAGTGAGAGAGGAAAAAGTATGTAGTCTCAGAACACTGAGAGACATGCCTTCTAATCACAAGATCACCTTGATCTTGCAGCAGTTCTCTTTGGCAACAAAACACCATTGGGATCAACAAATAGCATCTGGATTCACCTGACTTCATGGGAATGTTGGTGCTGGGGTATGCTGGCTCTTGAACAGGTAATGATTTCTCACCATGGACTGGTGGCCAGTATTGGAAGTGAAATTTTTCTGTGACTCATCTCATCCCAAAGTGGACTTCTACACTGGCCAAATCAACCTCAGCCCAAGATAATCCTGCACTGGCAGGGTTATCACCACCTCTCCCTTGACTGTACAGGAAAGATACCAAGGTGTGGACTTCTGCATGGTAAACAGCTGAAATAAAGTGGAATGAGTATCACCTATGTAAGGATCCTCTTTTCCATTTGTCTTCTTCTGTCCATTATCTTTTTCCATTTTAATTTCTTTTGTGTATTTCCTTTTAATTGATGTTTCTTCTTTCTTGCAGGTGGCTTCCTTGGCAGTTCTTTGAAGTCTTCATTGAGTTTCTGTCACAGTCAGAAAGACCTGTACTTCTTACCTACTAATATTGTTTCCATCAGCAGTTCTGAGCCAAATGTGACTGAAACAGAGAAGAAACAGATGCTTTTAACATCTGGTCACTGACTTACCTACAGTACAGGCAAGTGTTTTCTGTGTTTAAGACATACAGAATGAGCAGTGAAAGTTCCCTAACAATCATATTCTCCTGTTCAAAAGTGTACTTCTAAGACAATGAGTATTTCCCCACTGTGAGTGCATTTGATGCCCCTCTGAATCAGGAGTGGATTTTATGAGTGTGTTGGGAGGAACTGGAGGTGAGGATTATACCATTTGTCTAGCATAATACTATATGTAAAGATCCAGCAAAGACTGTGAAGAGAGCACAGGGTATTGACATTTGTGCCTTTTTGCTGGTCATGATAAAGATTTCCTTCCCCTGAATCTCCATTTAACTCACCAATAGTGAACAGAAAGCATCAATGAGGAACAAAATTTAAAAATTCTTATATATATTGATGATACCTCCCTCAAGCTTTCTTTTCTCCAGGCTCCAGTCCCACCTCACTCAGCTTTTCCTCAGATGAGAGATGCTGCTTGGTCAACTTTAGGCCTCTTCCCTGGATTCATTTCATTAAGTCCATATCTTTCTTGCACTGGAGAGCCCAGAACTGGGCACAGTGCTCCATGTGTGTCCTCACCTGTGCTGGGGAGAGGGAAAGGACCACTTCCCTTGGTCTCCTGATGACACTTCTCCTAGTACAGTCCAGATAGCCTCCTTTGCCACAGGAGCACACTGCTGTTTTAAGTTCAGCTTGTTCACCCTCAGGTCCTTTTCTCTCAAGTTGCTTTCCGGCTGGGTGGCACCTGTATTGTGCACAGGGTTTATCTTCCCCAGGTGCAGGGGGAGTTCTTTATTTTAAACTGCATGAGGTTCCTGTTGACTCATTTCTCCAGCCTGTTGAGGTCCCGCTGGATGGCAGCATGACCTTCTGGTGTATCAACCTCTCCTCCCCTTATTGTGTCAGCTGCAAACTTGCTGCAGGTGCACTCAGGCCCACCATCCAGATCCTTAATGAAGATTTTGAACAGGACTAGACCCAGTATTGATCCCGGGAACATGGCACCAGCTATTGGCCTCCAACTAGACCTTAAACTGCTGATGACCACCCTCTGTACCTGACTGTTCAGCCAGGTCCTCCTGTACCTGACTGTCCCCCTCAACTTCATTCAAACCAAACTTTAGGGCTTTTATACTTCATGATAAAACTGAGTCTTCGGGTCATTAATAAAACTGAAAAAAAACCAGCCTTGAACAGGTCTAATTGTAAAATGCAACAATCCAAATTTCCCACAGATCTTCAACACTTAGGAGCTCTTTTCTTGAAAAAAAAACCCACTAAAATGATGACACTGTTGTTGAGTCATTAAAGTAAGTGGAAGAAACTACCACTTTGATCAATACACACTCAACTCGGATCTCAAAACTCCTGAGTTGTATCATTTGGCTTCTTTGAACATTTTCTCGAACAGCCTTTTTTTTTTTTTTTCACATTTTTGTATCATTTTTAGCTATACTGATATTTTTTAACCTGATATGTTTGGGATGAGTTCTATTGCTTGTGTTTTATTCATTCTTGATCAAAATAATATGTACTCATTATTTTGGAAATAAAATCCAAAGTAACCAAAATTACTTCAGCAAGAAATTTCAGAAATTAAAAAATAAATATTCCCACCATCACCACCTGTATACACATCTTAGCCACACAATTCCTACATGTACATGATCCACACAATTTTGCTTTCTTCTCTATCCTATATCTTGCCTCTGTGCTGTGGTCTGCCCATGCAAAGTTATCTTTCGGCTTTTATTCCCAGTGTTACAGTGGAGCTCAAAAGGATTTCACTTCAGCCTTTCTGGATCTCAAGGAACTTTCTTCAGACCGTCACTTGATGGTCTCTCTTTACTGGGATCCAACAGTACTTGTGTTGTTTCCTCAAAGAAAAACTGACATTTTAGTTATCAACTAGATTTCTCCATAACAAAAGTATATCAATTTGCAATTTCAGTATCAGTGTGTTTCTCTATAAGAAAATGGACAACATGATAAATTCTGAAATAACAAGTTTATCAAGCATGCTGAATATGCTTCAAAAGTGAAGTTCTTGGTGATGACAAGTCATAAGACAACTACATATCTCAGCGTGAAATATGTAGAGAACTTTTTTTTTCATACATTCTTATATAAGATAATGTACTGAGAAAAAGATTCAAAGCAAGTATGACTTTTCATTATCAAGTACATTTTTTTTATATAGGATGTGGTCACAATCAGCCATCTTTTGATGTTTGCAATTAGTTTTCAAATAAGTTTTAATTTTAATAAGTGATTTTTAAAGTGTTGAAACATTTTTAAATTAAAAAAATGGGGTTTGTAACTATTTTTGTCATCCTATTGTACACAGTATATATCAAAATATACTGTTGTAATAAATGTTCATAGTTTGCTAAATAATCCTTCAAAGGAAAAGCCACTATATGCACAGTAGAACAGATAGATAATAAAAGTTCTATGTAGAAGTCTGGGATTCATCTTAAATATATGGTTTTGTGTCTATTTTAGATCTATCCTAAGTGGGAAAATATGTTCCAAGAACTAATTGTGATTGATAGATCTGTAGAATGCACCCAACTGGAGATGTCCCAATTTTGCTGTCCCAGCAATTTTACAGACCTATCTTGTTCTTATTAGGCTTTAGAGCACTTATGCCAGTTGAGGTAGTGTTCCCCTTCTTGGAGCTCCCATGGGGGAGCTATGCTGTGCAAAATCCTAATCCATAGACTTTATATAATCTCAGATTTCCTTTACCCTGAAGCTATGTCTGCTCAGCCCTTTGCAGACAGAATTAAACTGGCTCTGTCTGCCCGTTGTGATCCAGCTCTGAGCTTGAAGTCAGTGTCTCAGCAAGACTTATTAACTTGGGCATAGCACTGTACTCACAGCAGTTTCCAATTGAGAGCTGGCTGGCATCCAGTTGAATTGAAGCAGAGGCAGAGACTTGGTTGGTCTGCAGAGATCACGTGGACTTGCTTTAAATGTGCTGAAGCATTTTCTTCTCCCACGTCTTGGAGTACAGACTGTCTGGTGCCTTATCACACAAGCGGCACCAGCTTGTTCTGACTTCTAAAATCGCTGCTTACTGTTATTCTTTTTCTTAGCATAAGCAGCACTTTTCAACATGATGTTATTGTAGTCGGTATTTTGGGCATTTCGGAGCACATGTGAAGAATATATAAAGTATACAGAGATTGTATAGAACTGTAAAACAAGTTACTCAATGCTACCAAAAAATAAGAAGTACATAATTTAAAATAAATCCTGTGTGCACATCCACGTGACTCTTTCCTCATTGTTTTTTTGTTTTGGGGTTTTTTTTATAGATTTCTTTGGACTTGGGCTCACATCTTTTTTATTAGAGAATAATTCTGTCTCTCTGGAGCAAGTCAATAAAACATTAAATTTTCCTTTCATCAAATGAACAGTTATACCCACTTACCCACTGGTTTGTTTGGGTTTTTTGGGTTTGTTTTTTTTTTTTTTGTCATGGTGGTTCTATAGTCTCTCTAGTTCACAAGTCCTCTAACACCACCCACTTCTAATTTTGCCACTGTTGATATTTTCAGTATCTATTTCAATTTCTCTGCTTCTAGCCTCTCTACAGTTCTAGGGTTATCCTGTTGTGACAGTTGTAGTGAATCTCACTGTCTCTGAAGTTGAGCAACGTCTGAAGTATCTTTTACTGATGACTAGAGGGCTGCTAATAAATGCAAATATAGGTTTAGGCTAAGATGGAACTTTTTCAAATTAGAGCATTTTATAAAGCTGGAAAATAGATGCTGGTGTTCCCCAGAGTGAAGTCTGAAAACTATATTCCTTAACTACGGAGCCATTACTATAGCTTCCCACTGACTTGAAGACACACAGGAACTGATATGCTCATAAACAGAGCCATTTTTACAGTCACTTTTCTGACTATAACAATAATATAAGACCTACTGTATAAAAATGTACTAGAAAGTTAATTTTTCATTGACATGAAGTTTAATAACTAAAATATGTCTCATATAAATATACACATGTAAAATAAACAGACAGAGTAACAGACCTCGGCAGTATATTACTAATTTTTATACAAAAATGTATACACATGTACATTAAGCCCATTAAAATGCCATAAGAAGTATTTTGGGAATGGAAAAAAGACAGCAGTTGGATGACTATTTGTAGTCAGTAAATGAATAAGCCAATAATGTTACTGTCTACACAAAAAGATATCTTTCACATAGCATACTTTTCTCCTCAATAAATTGTATTCCAAAGAGGAATTGTGGCATCGGTTTTATTGTTTTGGTTTGAATACTGCATGGATTTTTTATGAGGGCCCAAGTATTGACAAAAAATCAGTAAGCACTTTCTTCTCCCAACCATTACAGCAATGTTTATCTTTTTTTTTTTTTTCCAATAAAGCCTAGCCATGAAGAAGAATTGTTTGGTTCAGTTAAGCTATAATGAATGTAAAGAGACGAAGGAAGAGTTAATACAAATATACTGATGGCTTTAAACAAAACTAATTCTAGAGCAAGGCTGAAAGTCATAGAAAAAAATGGCTTTTCTGAATTATTTTTCACTACATTCTTATTAATACTTTTAATATTGCAAGATTTGAAAGATCCTTTCTGGTAGAAATTTTCAATATGCTACCTGCTATATGAACACACAGCAGGTGTGTGGGATTTCATAGAATCATAGAATGGTTCAGGTTGGAAGGGACCTCAAAGATCAACCACCCTGCCATGGTTGGTAGTTCCAATCACCCTGCCATGGTCAGGGACACCTCCCACCAGACCAGGTTGCTCAAAGCCCATTCAGCCTGACCTTGAACACTTCCAGGGATGGGGCATCCACAACTTCTCCAGGCAGCCTATTCCAGTGTCTCACCATCCTCAGAGTAAAAATTTCTTCCTGATATCTAATCCAAATTTACTCTCTTCCAGTTTGAAGCCATTACAACTGATCTTGTCACTACATGTCCTTGTAAGAAATCCCTCTCCAGCTTTCTTATAGGCCCCATTTAAGCACTGAAAGGCCACCACAGAGTCTCTTCTCTTCTCCAGGTTCAACAATCCCCACTCTCTCAACCTGCCTTCATAGCAGTTCTAACATAGCTGTTTTACCACCCATCTTTGTGGCCCTCCTCTGAACTTATTCCAAGGTCCATGCCCTTCTTATGTTGGGGACCCCAGAGCTGGACACAGTACTCCAGGTAGGGTCTGTCCCACATAGCAGAGGGACAGAAATCACCTCCCTTGACCCGCTGGCCACACTCCTTTTGGTGCAGCCTGGTATTTCAACCAATCTCTCTTACGAACACTCAAATATAATTTTCAGTATACAGATTTTGTTTCAGTGGTCTTTTTCACTTTTTTGCTTTCTTGAAAACACATCTTAGAGGATTAAAAGAAAAATTAAACAAGTGCTAGGATTGGCTTTCTGAAATTGAAGAAAAGTGAGGCTTTAAAATTGATCTTTTTTAACATTAAAACTAATAAATACATGATGAAGTAAGCCTCATATGTAAAAAAATTCTATCAACATGTTGGCCTGAAGTTACAGTCCCATGGCAGCTGCAGTCACAGGCTTGCTTTAGATTAGGTGTCTTGTCTATGTGTTGTTTCTGTCTGAAGGATACATATGGGTCAAACTGCATGATAGTGAGCAGCAACTGCCTGTAACAAAGCTTAATTTTTCCAGGAAAAGTGAGAGAAGTTTGGTTTACTCCGTAACGAAAAATAGGAAATTATCATAAGAAACTGTAATTATGTCTAAATTATAAGCATTCTCTTAAATAAAGCCGTATATTATGGCTTCCAAATGATTCTGTGGATAGTGCAAATGTGTCTACTCCTCTGCATTTGTCTGCCCTAACATCAGGAGCTGCACAGCTCTTACTCTTTTACATAATTTCCCAGGGAGTAAAAATTCTATTGCTGTGATTTAAGTATAAACCCAAATACAATACACAGTTCTGAGCTATTGCAAAAATGTCTAGTGTTAGGTGGCTTCTTCACATCTCAAATTCAAATATTAGGTAGAAATACCATTAAATGAAACAATGGGAGAAAAGCATTTACAGTATGCAGTCAAATGCATTTACAGTATGCATTTAAATGCATTTCTGCATAATGCATTTAAGTGCATGCTATAACATTTTAAACAAGAATTTCTGTCATTGTAATATTTTAATAATTTACTGGTGCTTTCAAAATCTATTTGTTAAAAACGAAGTTAAATGTTTCTAAACATTTCATTTAAAATGTAGAGAAAAACTTGTTTTTGTTCAGTCAAGTGATTGATCTTTCTAAAAGCCAAATTTTACCACACTCTCTAGTAGAAAAGGTACTAAATAAAAATCACAGACACAGATTCCAGACCTTTCATTACTCTGTAGAAACACCAATTTCAAATCTCTGTGGTATTTCTATCCTGTCTTTCAGGTTACAGAGAGGTTCATATATTAAGCAATTACTTCTTTGAGTCAGGCAGAGCTGACCATACACAAGTTTATTCTTAAGTAAAAGAGTTGTCATCTTTCTTTTTCGTATTACATTCTCTCTATTGAAGAATTCAATCTTTCAGAATATTTGCTAACTAATTCTTCTGTTAAAAGTTAGTTTTGATTCTCTGCAACCACATCCCTGTTTTAGCATTTACGTTTTGAGTGACCATAATTTTTTGTATATCATAATTTGAGAATAAGTACTTTTATTCATTATTTCACTAGATGTGACAGGGCACATTAAAAAATAGCACAGATAAAAATTGTTTAAGAAAGCCCTCATATTTTGAAATCTTGAATGCCTTGGTCATGACCTCTTTAACCTCAATTAGCAGCATGGAAACATGGTTGTTTCCTTTCATTGCCTTATGTATACTAGCTCAGTGAGGTCACTTTGTATTTTTTTTCCATGTGATGTAGTTTATCAATGCAGTAAGTGGATATCAGTGCACTGGAAAAGTTGATTTATGATTGCTCTTTCTAGCAAATGTCAGGCTAAACTATTCTGGTCTAAAGCACATATAGTGGCTCCAAACCCAAGAGATTTGGCAAGGCTAGAATGCAATGATAACAGTGATCTCATTTTGAATATAACCCGGTTTGGGGTTTTTCTAGAAGCTTTCTGTAAGGTAGCCTTTGATCTTCTGGTGGTAGATTGGTAGTTTGTGGTGTCCTGGCTATCTGTTATGAAGTAGTTGTTTCATGAGGACTGTCATTGCTGTTTCAGTGTTCTGTTAATTGGGTAAAAAACAAGCTGCTGTTTGAAAACTACTGCCAAGGTCTTGTGAGATCTGGAGACATGGTGTCATTAGTTAGTTGTGTGAGACATTTGTGTGTGTGTTCCCCCTCAGCCAGCTTAGGTTAGAGAACTAATATTGACTGTAGATATAAAGGAAGTAGATACCTGCTCTTATTTACTGAGTCCAACAGTTACAACTGAAAGTTTCTTTGTCTATAGACAAAAATGTAAACACTTTTTGCATGTGCTGTATTATTCTATATTTCACCAGCTTTCACACCAGCATCCTACAGATTCAACTGGGCCTTATTCTAGTATATTTTTTTTATATATTTAAGATTATTCCCGCAGTCAAACAACACCGCCTTACTTAGAAAATCATCCTAATTTTGAGAAGTTCCATTGGAAAACAAAAAAAATAAAAGAGGGTTGCCCTCAAGGATAAGCCCGTGATGCCAACCAATATAAACACAAAACCAGATGTTTTGGCAAGCTAATGTGAAAATAAACCCTCTATAGTCTTTATTTACATTTTATAGCAAATATTTTACCAGGAGGAATTGAAGAATGTTGACATTCCACCACGTAAACACCATTCAGAACAATGTCTTTAATGCCAAAATGTCAACATGCATTGCAAAGTTTCCTGCACATCAGCACACTAGGACATACATCTGGTAGCTTTCTTTCTCTTTTTTTCCCCTTTTTTTCTTTTTTTTTTTCCTTTCTGCTGGTTACTGTAATTATGAAAATGGGAAGGTATGATCTCTCTTAATCAGCCATTTCTCTCTGTGTTCAGCTCTCTGTTCACCTTCTTGGAAAAAAAAAATACAAAAAACAGTAGACAGCATAATTTCAAGTGAACATATTATGTACAAACCCTCATATTTATTATTTGTAGTCTATAAGCCTTATATTCCTTTTAGACCATAGATTTACGTATTGTAATTTCTATTCCTTATTATGATTTGTAATTCTTTTGGTAAATATTTGTAATTATAATCAAAATTAGTTTTATCTGTCTGTTTTTGCCTGCATGATAATATCATGGTCAATAGTGTAAGATGTAGTCCAGTTCATGGACACACATTAGGACATAGGCTGAACTTCGTGCTTGAAAGCTTTAAGAGAAACACCGATTTTCTATCAATTCCTCAACAAGCTCACACAAAACAACCATCCAGCTTTTCCCAGAACATCTAGTAGTAAATGAAGACCATTTTCTCTACCCAAATTTTTACTGTTTTGAAGAACATGTGGCTGTTTGCTCTAAGTCTACAGTTCTGAATTGAATAGATTACTCGAGCCGATTTTGTCTCCTGGTTTGAATGAGAAGAGAAACTTCTTGCTTCTGTATGAGGTGTGAAATGAAGACATGAACCTTGGTGTCCTTGTCCAGGTTTTCATTATGAATTTATTACCTTTGTCTATATTTTCCCTGACTGAAGAATCAGTTAATAGTATTTGTGTTTCCGAAAATTCACTATTTCATTTACAAACAAAAGTAGAAAGAGTCTCATTCAATCAATTATTGTGTAGGTATAGATCATTCTAAATTATTGTGCAGGACTCCTTCTTTTTCTAATTGTGGAAAATCTCCAGGAAGAAAAAGAAATCAAATCTAGATAGTTCAGGCTTATTTCTAGAAATTCTAGAAATAGAAAATGTTATGATAAATATCTACCTTTTTCTCCTTCAGAATTTCATTAACACTTATTTTGCTTTCTGTAACTATAGTTTGGAAAAAAATTATGATGTAAAGTGCTCTCTCACATACAGAATTTTCTATGTGAACTACAAAACCACCACTACTAACCATCCCGCACACAAAAAAAAGAAAAATAATTAAAACTAAACCCCACCACTTGCCATCAAAGACGGCATTTTGATTTAAGACTTCTGACTTTGCCTAGAACATACTGTGAATGCTGAGTACTAAAAGCAGATCGTTACTCTTTTGTGAACAGAATTAAATGGTTACATTTTCCTTTAAATAGAGACCATATAGATGTCTAAGGAGGATGTATTGTGTCTGATCCACAATTCAGGGATGTCAAGATGCAAGGTTTAGTGGCATGCCACACAATCACAAATTCATAGATTACTTGGATCACACTGCACAGTAATTATGCAGTGTTTAGGTGCTTTTAAATTAAATAAAATTTAGGTAAATGTAGAAATAAAATAAAAGTAAAACTCAACTGAACTGTGTATTGTAAAACCCCACCATGCTTCATACTCTGGAAAGAAAATATAAACTGTTGCAGGCTTTGTGAACCAGCTATAGTATCCACAGGAATTTCTTCATTGGTATACAGCACAGATAAATAATTAATAATTTATCATTTGAAATTTTATATGCACCCATGGAAATCAAACCAAATCAGATCAGTATCCTTTGTATCACAAACATGAATAGCATCCCTTCACCACTGCTATCATCAGTAGATGAATTTCCTTTTGACAGCCTCTGCCATCTGTCTTACAGCAATTATTGTAATTGAAGTTAAAAGACTGAAAGAAATAAAAGAGAAGGATTTTCTTCATTTTAATCCTATATTCCTTAACATGTTGATTTTCATCTCCTTACTAGTATTGCAGATGTTTTTGAACTGTGATGCAAATGTCATGCAATTTCAGCAAAACTCAAAACAGTTCAAAATAAGAATTTTTGAGAGGTTGTTTGAATATCAGAAGAATATGTGTTACTTCTTACGCTTTTTCAAAAACTGACCTGTTGGCAGCCATTTTAATCATGCCAATTATGCTTATATTTTGCCATGCAAGGCAGTTCCAGACTGAAAACAATTTGGTGCAGCATATAATTACCAATACAGAGTCACAAAGTAGTTAAAGATAAACATGTTAATATCAAAAAGAACATAATTTTCAAAAATTACAATCACATGTAGTAAGATATTTTTTCATAACTGGTTGAACACAATGTGTACTTTCCCTTAAAAATATTTGCTAAGGATTTATACACGTAGTGGTTTTCATCCTTTTGTGTTGCTTTTGGGTTACAGTGGAGCTAGCCAAATGTGCTTTAGGGTTTGTTTGCTAGAATTTATCTTTGTTTAGCAAAATGATAGCTTTTATCTCAGATTAGTTACCTAAAAATTAGGCATGTTTGGCCATCTTGAGTTTGACAGTGAAACAGTCTGTGTTTATTTGTATGTACCTATATCAATGCTTAATGTTGGGTACACTAGTTCTTCCCTCATCACCTGTGTTCATTTTCACCTCAGCGACTTCCTTTAAATTGCAGTTTGTTTAAATTGCTCCTTTGAACACCATAATCTTTACCTCTCCCCTGCTGCATTATCTTGCACAGTGCAGCACACTCTACAGCAATTCCATATAGTCCTTTTAGTGACCTTTATTTGACAGAAAGAGGGCATATTTGAAGTCAAGTAACATAGCTCCAGCCTCAGTCTTTGAATTGTTCTAACAGGGCTGTTTTGGACTGCACTGTTAAGAAAAATATCAGAAAATTTATTTCTGGTTGATAAAGTCTATGGTGGCTATGACTTTGTGAAGGAATAAAGGACTGAAGGCAAAGCACTCTTTCCTGCTGGTCTCATAATGGACTTTAAAGCATTAAATCTCAAGATCAAACCTCCTTTTTTTTTTTTCCCAATCCTCTGTCTATAGTTGTCCTCAGAGACAGTTTTCAACTTTTGATATTCATCAGTGACAAAGAATCAGCGTCAGACAAATGCTGTCCATGCTGTTACCACTTCTCATACTGGTATTGCAGGGCACAACTCCAGGGTGACTTGTGCACAGTGAGCAAACACTGCTGTGATTAGAGACTGGATTTCTGAGGAAGTCTGTGCAGCAGAAGGAAGGTGTGACTGCATCAAGAACTAGTGTAGCTGAGGAAGCCTGTCTAGCTAATACGGCGGCAGCAGGGCATAGATTTTGTGCTGGAGTCCAGACGTTAGTACATCTAAATAGCACACCCAAACAAACCTCTGTCATTATGCACTCTAGCGTTTTGGGCTGCACCACGCTTCAGTTTTACTCAAACAGAAGCTTTTCCATCCATATCTAGGCTTACTGTAGTTTCAGTGTATTAAGCATGACACTGTCACATCTCCCTCTTTGGGACGGCACTGACAGCCCTCAGCCTCCTCCTGCCCTTTTGTCTTTAGAAGTCCTTTTCTTCCGAGGCTCAGGAATGGGAAGTTTAGACCTTGCTGGTCCTTTTGGAGTTAGACCAATAATTGCCATTTACTAGCAACTCCACTGTTTTCTCAATTACTCTCAGTATTCTTGGCCCAGTGCTCAATATTTTGCTTCTTCATAGACATTATTCATTGTTAATTTGCTGATGGTTTCATACCACAATGGCCCCTGTTGACTTAAGGTAAGATATGAAACAGGCAAATTGCATAACTCTTTCATAAAAATGAACTGCGTGTAGCTCATTCCCTTCTTTGCCACAGAAGCCTTCCTTACTTTGAAGTTCTGACATCACAGTTGGTCATGCTCGAAATGCATCCTACCAGTATCACATTTAAATAAATAAAGCAGCCTGAGGAAATGTATTTTAAACTGGCTAATTAGTTAGTTCTCAGCTCATGCTTTCAAACAACACTGTTGTAGCACCACAGCAACAAACCAAGTGGCTGTCTGCCATTCCTCTTACTCATCTGAAGATGCTTCGCTGTATGGTCAACGATGAATCTGTAATATATTAATTCATTTTACTAATGGTAAGGACTGCCATAGTCAGCAATACTGCTACCACAGGATTTCAAAATGTCACAAGCTCGTTTTAAAAGCTTGAATTATGTATTATCAGAAAAGAAGTATTGAGAACTACTAAATTTAACCACAAGTCCTAGAGTTCCACAGAAAGAGCCCAGAATGCATGAAGCCCAGCAACAAAGGGTCATGTTGCAACATGCATGTCAAATGATTGTTTCAAAAACACTCACTAGATTCATTAAGATTGCACAAAGAAATTGAATGCATTTGCCTGTTCACTACAGTTGTAGCAAAAACTCCAGCCTTAAACTCTGTCAGATATTTTGCTGGTATAGACAAGCCTCAAGTTGTGCACGATGAAGCCTTGTGTTGTTTAAACTGCTGGTGGATTCTAGTGATAGATATTTTGTATATTTTCCAGATAGTTCACATCAGAGGAAAGATGTCCTGGAAGGCTCAATTTGGAAAGATTTATATGTTCACTCTGTCTTACGTGCTTCTTAGTATATATTCGGAGGAATTCCATTTACTTCCATAATGTTTTTTTATTCTTTGGTCAAAAAGGAGTAATATGGCCAAAGCTGTGCCTTTGTGTCCCCTTGCCTTGTAGGGTAACCGTCTAAGTTTGAACAGCATGTTCAAATCTCCCTCTGTTTGATTCCATTTTTTAAAACCTCCTTCTCTTTATTCCTTCTTTTCTCCCCTTTCCTGTTTTCCCTCAATTTGTCATAACTTTGAGAGGTTCAGGAAATTTTCAGAACTTTTTTCATGTATATGATATAAATATTCCCATTTTCTTATCCCACTGTTCGTGTTTACAAAGTATTTTTTACATACGAGGTTTTAATAAGGTCTTGGCAAATTTGACATTTCAGCTCATGGGCCTGCTTCTAACTGCTAGCTCTTCCTGCTTTGTCTTTTAGAAGAAAATAATGTCAGGTTTGCCAAAATTCAGTATGAGTTTTTCTAAAATTTCTAATATTTGGAAATTTCTAAAATTTCTAAAATACATGTTTTTCTAAAATTACAATGTGATTATTTTGCAGAGTTTACTATGCTTTTAATTCCCATCTTGTAGATAAATAAAGCAAAGCAAAATCACATCAAAAGTTCTAGATGTGTAGAATAGAACTTCACTCACTTCTGTAACTGTAGATAGATGCATTTCAAATTTCAAAACACATATTAATTTCAGACTAAATGCAGTACTATGCATTAATTTCTGACTAAATGCAGGATATCAGGTGTATACATGACTAATTTTGTAGTTAAGTTTTTATTTTAAATTAACTAATCCATAAATCAGTAAAGATACTGCTTGTTATCATGATAATTACTTGCTAAATTCAGGTGTACACTTAAAATCAAATCTTGCATTCTCTTTTATGTTTTTTGGTTGTGGAGCCTACATCAAATTATAGAGAGACAATATTTGATCTCTATGGAAGTTTTTTGGCAATTTTGTGAAAAATTCACAGTCTGCAACTGGATGGCATTTTATTAACTTTTGTCCTAAATAAGTTTCTTCAAAATTGACTATAATAAGTGAGAAGATACGTCAAATATATTTTGTCGCAGAATGGTTACAGTGAGCCTTTGCTTTTATTGCCTGAGTTACCAACATTCTGGACCAAAAATAGGTACTGTGATACTTAAGCCAGGCAGACACCCCATCTAGTTAGCAGACTCGGTATCTTTATGTCTTGGTTTAACAGACTAACTTAGAGAAAGAACTGAGTTGAATCTTTTCTTCAAAAAGCAAATCAAAATAAAATTCCTTAGGCTGTTAAAACATTTGGTAACCTTTTCTTCTCCTTTTTTCTTTTTTGCCTCCCTTCTTCCTGTTTTTGACCACAACAAGAAACAGAAATGAACTGTAAGAAGAGCTATTCCCTCCAAACCAGACTGGTTTGGATAAGCAACTTTTGGAACCATCCAGTAGAACTTTCCAGACTTTTGATGTTTACCCAAAAGCATACACCCACTTTTCATGCCCTCAGCCACAGACATGACAATGGGTATCCAATAAAATAAAATGTCACCTTTGTCCTCACAACTCTTTAAAGTTTCTTGTGTACTTTTAATCTGTTATTGTATCTCTCTTCCATCACAAAGAAGCCCCCCACTTAATTTTAATTCAGTTTCTTATTTTAAATCCTTTCTATCTGTAAAAGGTTCTGCTATATTTCTTAAAAAAAAAAAAAAAAAAAAAGGAAAAAAATGAAAAAAGAAGAATAAAAGATCTTTCTAAAATGTGTGTCCCACTTGATCCTTTTTGATCCTTTCTTTCTCCTAGGAACAGCCTTTTACCTTAGTAAAAATGGCTGAACATTTATACCATCTTAAGCTAACTGTAGGGTGGGTTTTTTATGATTTTCACTGTTCTTTCCTTGCCATTGCCTCTGGAAAAACATTACATTTCCCTCTAACACTTGTCAAGTAGTACATCATTCCAAAGCTGTCTTAGGGTCTATGTGGACCAAACTACAGACCTTAGTTTTGAAATAGTCCTGTGGTGTGATCTGTTCCTAAGACCACAAGGTTTAAGCTTTGCTGTCTCTAAATACAGCCCTCTCTGATACAGTTTCTGCTACTTCCTTTTTTCTGCTTCCTGGGTCTTTTCCCCTGTCCTTCATTTTTTGAGCATTTAGGCTTCTTAATCTTTTCCCCCTTCTTTTTCCAGGCACTTCACTGATGGAAACATTTCCCAACTTTTATTCTTCTGAAAAAGATTGAGGAACAGTCTGTGCAAATTACAGGCTGTTTCACATTGGGAATGGAGCAACACCACCCCAGGCAGTGCTCCAGGAAGGACTGAAGCCACCAAATGCATGAGAACTTTTCAAAGCACAAAGAGAGAGCCAAGGGTACTCACCTCTGCAGTCCACGCCTATGCTCAGCAATGGACATTTTATGGAAATTAGTACCAAAGATACTTTTTCGGCTGGAAACTAGGGATATTGGAGTGAACACACAATGTATTCTCTTGTGGCTTGCAAGCATAGGCCTGAATTCAGCCTGTACTGAACTGCATCATCCCAAAAGGAACATTATAATGGCTTTTGCCATAATAAGCTACAGTAACTTTCAGACCTCCAAAATGTAGTGGGAAAGTGCTGTCTACCAGTCCATTTTCAGGATGTACATCATCTGCACATCTGTCATAGCTCCGAGATGCAAAAAAATAGGTGTTGTTTTGGTATCTTTCAGTACCTTCAACCTGCTTTTGGGCTATGATATTTATCTGTCAGCTCAGGCAGATCTTGTTATTCTATTTCTGTCACAATTACCTGATGCATATAAAACATTCAGAAAGAATTTTGTGTTGGTATGTTTTTCAAGAGGTCCCTGTCTCAGTATTCTTTTGTACTCTTCTCAGTATTCTTGCTTTAGTCATAAACTGAGCAATGTAACTTTTTCTTGCATGCTGTTTATAGAGACATAAATAACTTGTTTTGGCTGTTGCCAAATTTAAAGTATTCAAGATACTCAGTCTTGAAGAAACACAGAAAGCAATATGGTTCTCCCATTTAGCTACAAGCAAATCAGGGAAGGAACTTGATAAATTTGTGGTTTGCTCAAAAAATATGGGTAGAATTTGTACAAGGTTTGTTTACTGTGTGTTTTAAGAGTTCAGATATATATGGCACTTCCTCTTCCTTCACCACAAAAGTCACTTGAAAATGGATCTCTAAAAAAAATGTTTCTAGAATCTTGTTCTTAAACATAAAAAAGATGGGATTTTTTCCCTCTATGAAAAGGAAATTGGAAGATCACGGTATCCTGAAGGTTAGGACAGCTAAACCAGACTAATCCTCACACCAGCCCTGTTGGCAACTCCTTCAGAGTTTTGGCAGCCAAATGTGGAGCCAGCCAGCAGCATGAAGAAATCCAGCCAAGAAGACAGCTACAGCCCCATATATCGATGCTGGAAAAAACACATTCCGGAGCTTGGCGTCTGTGCTATGATGCTTGCCAAGCACACCCTAGGAGTGGCCACACATGTGCTGGCTTTTTCAACAGAGAAGCAGAATGAAAACAGGAGAGCTGTGTGAGCCACAGTGTGTGCAGTAGGGAAGACTCTGCCATAGTCCTTTTCTTTCTTCTAGAAAATGGAAGATTTTCCTGAGAAGTCAAAGTCATGGTGAATGTATTTTGCCTAGTGTCCAGGAGGAACATTAATTTTTATTTACATCCAGAAGTTTTATTTCCAGTTCTGCTGAACTGTTCTGAGCCATTATTATAGGACATTATATATCGAGTTTCTTAGTTATCCCAAGTCATTCACTGGAATATTGGAGGAAAATGCATACCTAACAACCTGCAGAATTCTGAATGCCTGTCTGGTGTCATTAAAAAGAATTTGACTTCCATTAAAGTTTTTTATCTATACATACATTAAAGATTATCGTATTGGGTGACAAGCTCTTAAAAAGGCAGGAGTGGTTGTACTTGTTCAGACTAATGTTCCAGTGTTTGGGCTGAGATGGGTATCCAACCCAACGATGACCATAAGATGGCGGCGTCCATCTGGTATTTTCCATGGAAAATTCTGGCTTAATGTATATATACTTTCTCTTTATTCAGTCCTGTTCAATACTTAAGAACAGACATAAAATCCTCAGGTTAGAGGCCATAACAAGCTATGAGTCAGAAACTATAGTCAACTATCAGAAATTGAGATATGACAGAGTAAGTAACTGGTAATATTCAAAAGCATCTGCTGAGGTCCCCCTGTAGAAGTGGCTGTACCAGATGAATTGGAAAAACATCCTGGACTAATGCAAATTATAGTCTTTTTAAAAAAAATTAAAAATTGCTCTGGACCAGAAGCTGCACGATTATACAGCATTGCAGACATTCCCAGTAGCCAATGATATCCATAGAGCAGTTTAAGGATGCTGCTGCTGATCCATCACATGTTACTAAACTGTTGAAAACTAGACAAGCTACTGAAAGATTCAGGATCACAAAAGCATTATGATGGCTTAGAGGCAGAATTTTCATCTTTTTTTATTGAGTTATAGCTTCTCTGTTGCACCTGTAAGAAAAATCAATTCCAATTGATTTTGTCAAGTGTGTTCAATGTACAGTTACTTGTTATCAAGAAGCAATGATGACAACTATCCTCTACTGAAATGGAAAAGTGAGTTTGGAGGTTTTCAGAAATAAGATGTTGGCAACCTTAGATCTCAGCATTATATGGGGATTGCACTACATCCCATGAAGGATTAGACTGACTTTCTGTAATATATAAGGGATATACAAGGACTAATCGCTGCAGATAGTGATTGGTAGAAATTCTGATGTCAGTTCAAATTTTAAAAAATAATATTAACAGGATCCATGTAATCTCAGACAAATAGTTCTACCAGACACTCAGAAAGGCAGTCCATGAAATATGACCATTTCCTGGTGGATGAATTTGGTGTTTGCATGAAGCTTAATTCTAGATATTGTATTGCTTCAATAAGCATGAGTTTTTGTGAACACAGACTTTTCTTTTGTTCTGAAATATTACAAAGTGTTCTGTTACAAATGCAGTCTCTGGTGCTCCTACTCTCTCTTGCAGTCAGAACTACAGACAAATAGTGTGAACTTCATGTAATACGTATAGGAGTTGAAAACATATTTTTGTGTCAACAGTTCTGTAACAGCAAAGTAAAAACTTTTATTATCAGAACAGCTCTCTGTTCATCTAGTTCTAGTTAAATAGTTCCAAGCATTTAGCCCATTGCAATACAGCTTCACAGATACCATCACTATTAATTAAATGTTACAGGCAGGCGATATTTCCCTTCAGTACTGATTTTCACACTGTCCCCTATAAATTTTGAGCATTGTAAGCAACAGGAAAACATAGTAAGAAGTATGTTTCAGGTACATTTTCAACTGTCTGGGAGGTGATACTGAAATGAGTACTATCGAAACAGGTGAGTGCAATGTATATCATCTTGTTGAATACATCTTTACATGAAATGTGAATCTGTTAGAAAACCATTTGGGAAATGCAAAAGGGTGGGTCTTTCATTGGCTTCAGAATATATGATTGAGATGTCACCCCAGTGTTTTAATGTTCCTATAAAGTCACAAGCCACCTTTGCTTTTCATACTCATAAATGTCCTACATGTAAGTAATCATTCACGTCTGGGTATCTGGGGATGGGCTTTTAAGTTTAGAATGGCATACAGTGTCCCTTGTTTAATATACATGAAAACACTCCAGAGATTTTATGTACATTTTATGTACAACTTCAGGAGACTGCTTTACCAACAGTACTGAGAACATTTCAGAACTGATTACCTCAGCAAAAAGCCCAAATTAATTTTTATTTCCCAAGATACTTCTACAAGACTAATCAAATTCTTGTTAATTCTTTTCAGTCATGAATAAAGCCTGAGAGAATTAGACCCTGACAACAGACATCAACTCACATTCATGGAATCTGGAGAATTTCTGAATGGAAGAAATATTAAATACAGACATACTTCTATTTACTTTCCTCAGGCCAACAGGGAAGCAGAGCTTTTTAGGCAAGTTGTGAAAGATGGTTGCAAATTGCTGACCTACAAGGAAAATCTAGAAGCTTGTTAGTTGTTGTACGTTAGTGTCATAGCTATGTAACAGTCCAATTTGTTTTCAAAGGAAAACAATATTTCAAAGGAAATATTGCATGAGGGATAGAAAGACAAATTAGAATATGCTGAAGTGTGGTACTTACAAAAAATATCTAACTAGTGACAGAAAGTATTTTTCTTCTATGATAATAGCTATAGTAAATTGTGATTTATATATCTTTACATAGAAAAAAAAAATAAAAATTAAAAGTATATTCAAAAAGTGGAAAGAGAGTATCAGAGAGTAATTTTCAAATGACCTGCTTATTGAAAGACAACTTTGAAATTGCTTAACTCTATATATTCCTCTGATGAATTTAACTTGGGCATAAATAACACAGCAATAAAAAATAAAACTGTTTTAAAAGAAAGAGAAAAACCATTGTGTTTTCATCTTTGCAGAGGAAAGAAGAAGCAGAGGAAAGAAAATAATAGTGAAAACCAGACAGTTTCAGCGACCTTACAAATTTGAAGCTATTGTGGGGACTCGTATCTGCTGGCAGAAGGCAGGTGGTCTTAGATGTGCATGTTTAGATCATCATCAATTTGTCTGTTTTTAACTGACAATAATTGTCTGTCTTTAGTGCTATATTTTTATGTGTTCTTCCAGATAGTCCTGGCAAAAATCCATTCTCCACACATGCTCCTTGAAAATGCCTACCAGTGAATATATGTTCTTACTCTGTGGTCTCATTGTAAAACTATATAACTCTCTCTACCCTGGATATACTTTTCAATAAACAGGTAGTCCAGTACTTAGAACTGTTAGAACACAGAAAATATGTTTTAATCTATTTTTTACAAGGATAGAGTTGATATATTTAGATTCCAGTTTGCCATGGAAAATGTTTTTTCAATTACTCAAAAGCTTGAAGCTTTGTATTATACTGTGAAAAGCAGATAAATGTTTTTGATCATAGCAATCAGTCATTTTCAGAGTCCATCTGCTATTTTGGATTTGTGATGAGTAGTACTCATAAATACTGTTTAAGATGAAGAATTAGAGACTATTCTTTATAGGATAAAGGAACTGATCACAGTAGAAGCGAGAGGTTTACAAGCAAGAATTGGCTCTAGTTTTAACGCTTTTGGTTTTTGCTTTGGCAGATTACCAGACTATTTGGATCCAAACATTGCATGGTAGCAGTAGGAACAAGAGACACATTTTCAATCCTATTTATCCTTAATAGGATCTATTTGTGCTTTTTAGTACCACTGTATCTTATTTTAAAAATGTAGCCTTCACAGTCTAAACAGACTTCTTTTAGAGTCTTCATGCTTTCTGGAGGTTGCTGAGCATGTTTAAGAGTTTTAACAATGGTCTCTGGCACAGCATGTCTCACTAGAAAGAGTTGTGACAGATGATTATGAGAGAAGGGGTTACTTAAAGAATTTTGCCTTTAATTTTAAAATTCTCTTAAGAAACAAATTATCTTTCATGACTACTTAGGCAATTTAAAAAATTACCTGTGTTCTGCAGTATCTGTAAATAATAGATTGGTTGTCCTCTGCCTTCAGGACAGCACAAGAACATGTAGATCTGCTGGAGAATAAACCCATGTAAATCTGAACCTAAGTAAATGTAAATGATATCAAAAAGTATGTTAACACTTGTGTGTACCTTCAGTCTTGGTCAGTCAAAATTTTAAACTTTTCTACATGATTACAGGGTTATGTTAAGGAAAATGATTGTTAGCAGATTAGGATTTGACAGCCAGAGAATAAACAAAGATAAAGTCATAATTACTTCAAAGCTCTGGAGCTTTCTCTTGTTTGGGAGTTTTGAAAATCTGTTTGGAGTATGTTCTGTAGTAGTAGTGTGGATATGAAATAGTTGGTCTTTACCTTGCACTTAATACAGTGGAATATTATTAATGTACATTACTGATTTGAAAATAATAACTCAAATTATTCAAATTGTCTTGTTCTAAAATGAAAAATGAAGCTAATGTCAAGCCCAGTTAATCTTACAAGTTAAAATGGTATACATGGTTCCTGTATGTCCCTTAGTCCTGTGTGTCCCTTAGTATACATTTGGCTGACTGTGGGGTAGAACCACAAGGAAGTCTGACTTAGTTGAGAGACTGTTGAACACTAAAACATTTAAGCTATTGGGGATCAAAATACAAAGGGATAGCTGTGGTGGCTTGCATAGCCATGCCTCCATCACAAACACAAGTCAATGTTATCTGTAACTCATGGTCAAAACAACAGCCAAAATCCATTTAATTTTTTAAAATTTATTTTATAGTAGAATGTCGTCCCTGCACAATTTAAAGGGAAGCTAGTTGTGTCCACAGGGAGACACTGCTTTTTTTTTTTCTTAGTATGAAATAATTGCTTAAATGTAAAATTAAATGCCACAGCCTCAATACTCAAATGAATCATCCTAGAAATGTTTCTTGCAGCTGTGACTGCAATAATGGGAGACTACACAGTCTCTGTTACAGTTTCTCTGTAACAAGAAAAATAGATATATCTTAACTCTTCTGATACATTGACATTAATTTAAATTGTATAAAAAATTATAATATTAAGCAAAGAAACTTCCTTAAGAATGTTTTGCTTTTCTCAGTATACTCTGGAAAGATCCTAAAGAGTGGTACAATCTACTATTTTAAGTAATTTTTAAGAAGTAGTTATGATTATATAACAAATATATCAAACAGCTTTGATCTTTATTATGCTTCAGACATGATAGCTTACAGTTGCAGTAGCTGTGAGGCATGCAGGTCTGATATGAGAACCCTTTAGAAATTCAGCAGCAGCTAGCAATTTTAATTTCATTTATTAATCATTAGTACTAGTATTAGATTATCAGTTAAACAAGCAGTGATGGACAGAACAGTCTGGCAACAAAAGATTTTTTCTTCTCTTAACCTCCTGTCACTTGTCCCTCAGGTCTTATTTATTGAGTATTTGTTTTCAGACTTTCTCGCGTTTTAAATTGCTGCGTTTTCCCTGATGAATTTCAGACCATTAGCAGTAATTTGTTCTTAGTTACCTTTGGCAGCTTCCACAGACTGTTAGCATAGTGTCAGCAAAAAAGAAATCAAATCTGTTGTATGTATGTGCACATACAGAGTAAAGAAAGGGGGATCTTTACCAAAAAAATATATAGCATAAATATATAGCATATATTTCCTGCTTGTGTTGGTGAGTGTTACCAAAATGCAGTGTTTGGTGCAACAGAAGAGTGCACTTCAGGTAGATCTGAGTAAACCCAGAAATGCCTGTTCCAGTTTTGGGGTCTGATCTCGGGCGCAGGTTTAACAGTATTTTTACCTTAATTTTTTAACTAAAACAGTAATTTTTGTTTTAGCAGTAGTGCTGGCATTATTCTGCTTTCTGACAATTGTTCTTGGAGGAGTAACTCAGACAGTCTCTGTGTTTATTAAAGTAGTATTTAAAAGACATAAAAGTATTAGCAAACAGAGCTTTCACAATTAATTTAAATCTCTTGTTCTAGGATTGGAACAGATAATCATTGCTTTTAACTCGCAGTCCACGTGAAACATAGAAAGGCTTCAAGAAATGTAAATTACAAATGCAAAGCACACACAGTCGTAAAGGAGGAACAAAATGTACTGATTTTCTATTGTCTTTAATGTAAAGGTCTGCTTATAGCATGACCAATACAAAACAACAAATCTAATAAATTGCAGAGTATGTATATTTCTTACCAGAGTAAAACTATTATTTACATACATACATAGTTGAATCTGTGTATGTAAGCCAGCCTATCTACCCTAAATCAGAGCAGGCAACTTCTACAGAAAATCTACCTATTAAAATCCTAATACTTAGAAAATAAGTGACTTCGAAAATAAATTACTTTGTTTTTCTGTCTGTCTTCCTGGCTTAGCGGGTCTCTTCCTGAAGTTCAGTGTACATCTTTCCCCTTCAGTTCCATCCTATTACTTATAATTATGCCCTTATCTATGGTATTTTTGATATTCACATGCATCAGCTATTTACAGACTCTTCCCATATTTTCTGCTTCATATCTTTTTTTCACAGGTCAAGATTTAAGTTCTCAAGACATTTTTATCTTTGTTTTCCTCCTTTTATTTCCTAGTAGCTTTAATACTGTGTACGTGTTGAATTGATTTCACGATTTCAAGAGAAGTTACAGCAGACATGTTGAGACAAGATAAACCTACTTGATTTATAGATTCGTAGAACAGTTAGGGTTGGAAGGTACCTTAAAGACAATCAAGTTCCAACACCCCTGCCCTGGGCAGGGACACCTCCCACTAGAGCAGGTTGCTCAAAGCCCCATCCAGCCTGGCCTTGAACAATTCCAGGGATAGGGCATGCAGCTTCCAGTGCCTCACCACCCTCACAGCAAAGAATTCCTTCCTAATATCTAATCTAAATCTACTTCCTTTCAATTTAAAACAAATAACCTTCTTCCTATCTCTACACTCCTCATTTCTCCTCTAGGGCCCCTTTAGGTACTGTAAGGCCATTACAAGGTCTTTCTGGAGCCTTCTCCAGTTTGAACAACCCCAGCTCTCTCAGCCTGTCTTTGTAGGAGAGGTGCTCCATCCCTCTGATCACCTTTGTGGCCCTCCCCTGGACCCGTTCCAACAGATCCACGTCCTTCCTGTGTTGAGGACTCCAAAGCTGGATGCAGTACTCCAGGTGAGGTCTCATGAGAGCAGAGTAGAGGGATAGAATCATCTCCCTTAGCCTGTTAGCCATGCTTCTTTGGATGCAGCCCATGGTGCGGTTGGCTTTGTGGGCTGCCAGCACACAGTGTCAGCTCATGTTGAGCTTCTCATCCATGAGCACTCCCACATTCTTCTCCTCAGGGCTGTCTCAATCAGTTCCCTGCCCAACCTGTATTTGTGCCTGGGATTGCTGCGACGCAGGTGCAGGACCTTGCACTTGGATTGGATGAGCTTTATGAGGTTTGCATTGGCCCACCTCTCAATCCTGTCCAGGTCCTTCTGGATGGTATCTCTTCCCTTCTGTGTGTCAACCATGCCACACAGCTTGGTGTCGTTGGCAAACTTGCTGAGGGTGCACTCAATCCCACAACATCATGGACAAAGATGTTAAACAGCAGTGGTCCCAGTACTGACCCCTGAAGAAAATAATGCATCACTGGTTTCCATTTGGATATTGAGTCATTGACCACAACCCTTTTCAGTGTGTCCATCCAGCGAGTTCCTTATCCACCAAGTGGTCCATCCATCAAATACATGACTTTCAAGTTTTGAGTTGAGGATGTCATGTGGGACAGTATTAAACACTTTGCCTAAGTCCAGGTAGCTGATGGCTGTTGCTGTGCTGTTGTCTACGAAGACTGTGGCAATATTGTAAAAGACCACTAAATTTCTCAGGCAAATTTATGGTATGCTGCTTTCAGATGTGAGGACAAACAACACATCCTTGGCATATTTGATTCTTTCTGTTCAAGTACCTAACCAGCATAATGAGAAAGTTCGGCATCAGTGAACTTGCAAGAGAATGAAGAAGTGCTTAGGAAAATAGAATGCTGGGCATGAAGACTAGAACTAACAGAAAAATAAACTGTTGCACTAACAGAGCCTTTAGTACTTAGGTTTTGATAGCTCTCCAAAACAAGGGCCTGAATACATCAATATCAGTGTAGCTGAAATCAAAAGAACATAATAGTGAGTAGCTCATTTAATAGTGCCTTTCAGCCTTCAGTGTGAGACACCATAGTACATCCACTCCTAAGAGCTCAACAGAAACCCATGCATGGGATTAAGATGGCATATAATCATGTTTTCCCACTACATAGCAACAATGCAGTTAGTATTGAGTATTGTTCTATATTTGCAAAACTTGCTGGCTAGGACGTTCAAGTCTAGCACCCAGCATTGGCTTCACCCTGTTGTTCTTGAAGTTAGGATAACTTTTACTGGGTACTTCTCAAAATCCATCCCACTGTGTTCATTTATGTTTCCTTATTAGTATAATAGTAATACAGTCGTCTTTTTGTAAAGCCAATGTGATGCAGATGGCTGGCACTGAAATAAGGCCAATGCTAAAAATCCATCCCTAAATCCTAATTAATTCCACACAGAGATACCAAATGTATTAATACAACTTATATTTAGATAATATTTTGAATTGGGACTAACGCGAAGTGGCAAACAGGTACAGATTTTTTTTATTTTCTATTCAGAACTAAAGCTGGAGCACAGTATTGCTGGTAGAGTTGCAGTGGCTGAAAAGAGCAGAACAGCTATACCAACACTGCATGTTCCAAGTGCCATGTGTTAAGTGTTACTGAAGTTAGACAGAGTGCCAGACAGGAGAAAGTCAGACAACAGCTGTACAAGGTTTTTAAGGCCTCACCATGAAGGAAAGGTGCCCTAACAAAACAAAAACAAAAACTTTCCAGTTAAAATAACCACAGAATCACAGGAATTAGATCATGTTTTCCACTACCATGTCAGTCTTTGCTCCAGTCTCATTTCAAATGACTCAAGCAAAAAAGTTTCCCTTAATAAACTGTTCCACTAGTCGATTTGTCAGGAAATATTGCCTGGTGTTTAGATTAAGTGCTCTTCTCAATGAATTTTTTATTTTGTAGTTTCTGCAGGTTCTTTCTTTCATTGTTTACACCATTCATTTCTTCCCTTGCTTTACAACATTCAAGATCTTTCAGAGGAGTATCATATTCTTATCCTTCTCCCATAGTTTATGGTTTCTCCAAGTCTATCCATACCTCCTGTTCTAAGCTTCCCACAGTACGGGATGCACTTAATAACTGACTTCTTAGTACATCATTTGTCCAACTTTTTGCTATGTTATTAAGAAAGTAGTACATATGCATAATTTTCAAAGAATAATCTGTCATAATATATTGAGTTACCAGTTCTGACAAGTTGTTAAAGCAGATCTGAGTGGATAACACCTTTTAAAATAAGTTAAGATAGTGTTCATCATAATGGTTATTTTCATGGCCAAAATTAATCTAGTAAGGTTTTCAGCAAAATATTTTTAATAGTGCTTGAGATCTCCATGGGGAGTGCACAGATTAACTGCTTGCTCTCTGCATGCAGTAGAGGTTAGAAAATGAGGTTATAGCACATAAAAATCAGTGATATGTATCAAAGAAAATAATGTGTAAGAATTTATTTTTAAAGATGTTTATGTAGTTCAATTTCATTGCACAAATTTTTTCATCGCTGATATATCAACACCTCACAATCAACTTATTACATACGTGAAAGTGAGGGTCAAATGTTGAATTGAATGCTTTTTCAATGAAGTTACTTTTGAGTTACTATTTATCTGCTGTGCTTAGGTAACCAACAGTGAAAATTTACCACTCTTTGAGGCATGTTCAGGTATGTTCATAGTGGAGCACATCAAAATTTTAAAATTTGAGTAATTAATAAATGTAGACCTTCTTTTAGTCTGCTCTCCATCATGAAACTCACATTGAAGTGAAATTTCAGAATTAGGGTTCTAAACTTCATATAGTATATCGGACATCTAATCAACACCTCCCCATGATGGCAAAAATTTTGAGAAACTAATTTATATTTAAAACATTTCTTTATACCCTTTCCACACTTTCCATGTAGGAAAATTGACTGCAAGCTAAAAAGCTAACCTGTTGGAATCTCTCCCATTCTTACAACCTCTGCACTCTTGTACAAACACTCTCTCTTTTTCTTTCCCCCTGTAAAATTTAATTGTAACATATGTATTGCACGGTTGAGTTGTATATTTAAAAAGAAGTCTGGTAACCCAAGCAAGAAAAATAATGGCAGCAGTTTCTGAGCAGCAATTACACCAACAGGTTATTTTGAATACATTGTGAAAACAGAGAAAGCTTTACCAAACCTGATCAAAAACTTCACTAGCACGAGGATATCATGGTTTCCATATCCTCTGGAGCTATGTAACACAATGAATGATTTACTTATTTTTCTATAGAGGGATGCCATAAAGAAAGGTGTTCATTTTAGCAGTAGAGCTGCTACACTACATTTTAACAAGCCCAACCTCAGAAAACTACACATAAGCCAGTCTTAACACAGAAGAATTCACAAAAATGTAAGGAAGATGAAAACTCAAAAAGCACATTACTCACATACCTGTCTAAGTTTTGAGAGGAGCCCAGAAGGTCACAGGGTTCACCATCCCTACACAAACTGATGCTTTACTGACTAGGAGGGCTACAGATGGTATAAAGCTTTAACAGTGTGTCTGGTCCATGTTCTTACCTACAGTGTTTCTACAAAGCTAGAATGTTGATTTCTGTGTAGTTATCAGATTTTGCTGTGGCGAGACTCTTCTGAAAGAAATAATTCCTTTTAGGACAATAACTGCTTCCTGAAACCTCAACTCACAAACCAAAAAGCCCACCATAAAAATTGGCGAAGCACTATATTTGCTTTCATTTGCCCTAATGGAAAGAACTTTAACAAATGTATGCTAAAAATCCAGATTCAAAATTCTGTGAAACCTTCACAAAATAAATACACAGGATATATGGGGGGGGAAATAAGGGTCATTCATTAAATGCAAGAATTTTGGCACATGTGTGTTGAAATATTTATAAAACATCATAAGAAACAAAATTTCAACAAACTCAGGTTAATATTCTTTGTAGAGCTTTTTCCCCCCCCTTATATGCTTTATCAGAATGGGTTAGATGACACATGTGGGAAATTCAGAAAATACAGAAATACGGGGCTTCACTTGATTAATCTCAGTACTCATACTTTTCAATACCTTTTTTAATACCTAGGAAAGATTGGAATATACTATATTATCTGGAATATACAGAATTTGTACATCCTGAGGCACCTCACTAGATTAATTGACTATGAGTTGAACTAACTTTTACTTCATTTTAGAGCTGTATGAAGGAGAATTGAGCACACACAAACTAAAAACCAAAAAAGTAGTAGACAGGATTAGATTTCTAAATGGATCAAAAATCCTTTAGGACAGGAAATAATGACTTTTCTCCAGCAAGCAATTTTTACGACTTCTGAATCCTGGCAGGTGATCCTTTCTAAATAAGTGGTAGGGCTCTGAGTTTTCATGAGATAATTCATATAATATATACCATAGATAATACCACTGGTACCATCTATTATTTTATCCACTTTCAATAGAACTTGTAACAATAAGGTACAATGATAGTGTTAACGTGAATGAGAGAACAAACGTACCTGGTGTTAAGTAGGTATCTTTTATTAAAGCATAAAGGACAGATAAAAACCACATTAGATTAGCCACTAATGCCTTCATCAAAGCTTTTACGGTTTATCTGTTGTCCTGGTTACAGTGGGGACAGGCTTAATTCTCCTCAGGATCTATCAGGGACACAGGTATTCCATCCCATGAGAGCCATACCCAGGGGGTAGCCAGGAGCTGCTGGGGAGGGTAGGAAGTCATAGCTGGGACTGAGGGATGCTGTCGGTGAGCGGGGGTACCGTAATCGTGTTTGTATATTCCTCTATCAGTGTTATTGTTGTTGTTTTCCTGTTCCCTTCACTGTTCTGTTAAACTGCTTTTGTCCCAACCTACAGGTTTTGCCTTTTTCTTTTGATTCTTCCCCATGGCTGGGTAGGGTGGGGGGACAGAGGAGCTGCGTGGTGAGGCTAAACTGTGACTTCTGTTGAGATCCAGTGACATTCACAGATGCTGTGAGATGAGGACACCTCCCTTGGGCAGTTAAACTCAAGGAAATATAAACCACTAAAGAATTGTTCAGTGGTTTCAGAGAGATGTAAACGTTATCTTTGCCAGCAAACACTGTCATGAAGTTAGAGAACTGTGTACTATCCTTCCATTTCAATAAGAAAAAATACTTATCTGTGTTTCCTTTAACTGCCCTTGCTTATACTAAATAAGAATGTGAAGTACTTTTATTGACATGTTTTAGAAAACTTCAAACTTATGAGAAAAACATTTCAATTCTGCAACAAACTTCCCTACTTCTTACTGAGCTATAGCACAAGAATTTTAGTCTTCTGACAGGACATTGAGATGTAATGGCTGATCCTAACCCGGAATGTTAGCATTTAGGTGATATCAAAGAAAATCATGGTAGGTTTTTTTTTTTCCCTCTACAGTGTAAAATTAATCATATTTTTCAGACAGACCAATGCAGTTTTTTTCAGACAGACCAAAGTCTGAAGCTAAATTCCTCAAAATCAAAAGCTACTGACATAAAAACAACTCTAAAGAGGAAGAATTAAAAGAGATGACCCGTATGTACTTCAGCCAACCTACAGAGTATTCATTACCAGTGCTAGAGCTGCCAGTAGCTCAGAACAGTTAGTAGAACCATTTGCCAAAGAGCCAGATGCTGCTATTGGAAAAACACCAAGAACGCCTCATCTGTATGGCTCTGGGCATTGAAAAAGGACTTGAGGCAGCAAATAAATTAAAAAAAGCTGCCTAAATCTTCGATCCTGTCCAGAACTGTAATTTCAATGACAACACTAATTAGATAAAACAGGGTTGTCGTTTTCTTATTCTGTGGACTTAAAGAGTATTCCACACAGAGTAAAACATGGAAATTATATTCTCAGAAGTATTTTTTTTTCCTTCTTTGTTCCCCAAAGGTAGAGGAAAATGAGAAATTAAGTGGCTGCAATTTAGTTTCTCTGAGTATGGCAATGTATTCCCAGTTCTTACAAATAAACCCTGCTAAAGTTCTGACTCGATGCATAGTTCAGCAATGACACTAAGCCAAAAAACCACATTATACACCAGTAAATTGTACCTTGGAGTTGATTTTTGTGCAAAAAGGTTAAATCAAACACTCTTTGCTAAAAGGTCTGCTTTATTTGCTGCTCTGGATTGTCCTGATGAAAATGGTGGATTCATTTAGGCATTATTTCAGGAAACAGGTTAGAAAGAACAAAACCAAAACCAAAACAACAACAACCCACAACCCTTAAGAGAACCAGCAGCAACAGGTGAAACATTTTGTTAAACATTATATTCCATGGTATAAGGCAAAAACTTGAAATAATACTAGAAGTAAAGAACTGCCCTCAAAATAGCTTTCAGATGAAGAATTACTCTATTTAGATAAACTTGGATGCAGTGATACGACAAAGGTTTATGCCAGATTATGAGGGAAGAATGAGGATGTGGCTGCGCTCTACCTCTGAAGGCTGTCAGGCTCCGTACTTGTGGGGCAAAGAGAGTGGAGTTGTGTCTCTGGTGGTACGCTGCACAGCACCTGCTTGCCGTGTGCTGTCAGCATCCTCTACTTCTGATGAATAAGATGAGAATCCAGATAAGACAGGAAAGCAATGAAGCATAAATCATACAGATAACATTCCGAAGTTATTTGAGAGAGCCGGGTTGCCACAGCAAAATAGTGAGGGCCCATTTACTTCATAAGCACAGAGTTTACCCAACAGTGGCTCAAGTGAGTGGTCTTTAATGGCTGTTGTCCTTTCATCTTGCTTTTTAATGATGTCCCCCCCTTCCTTGGTAAGCACATGTCCTTCAAAACCCAGGAGGGAATCTCTGACACTTTTGTCACCTACTGCTATTCAGGCATTCTGAGCATCCCAAGCGCAAGTCCTGGTGTGCCAGCAGGCTGGCATAGTAAACCCAAATGGTCTGTTTTCTTTTTTGCAGCATTTGAACAATGCAGAAAGTGGAAAAGTTGGTAGTAAATATAGCTCAGCATATTGACAGTTGCTATCTAACATTTTTAAAAGACTATGTGTATTTCTCAGGAGGCCTGGTTTCTCTCTTCCCACAGCAAGCTGTATTTTGCTGGGTGCTCCGTGTTTCCTGTCTAGCTACAGACTCCATCCAGGAACTGGTGACATAACTAACTGACATCTCTTTCACAGGTAGGGCAGCAATGTGAAACCATCTCCCTGCAGAGAGACAATTTATGCAAAACAGCCAGCACATGGCAGTGTGTCGCTATGCCCCCTTGGCTGCAGGGGCCTCTGCATACCCCACCATGTATCAGTGGTCGCAGTACTTGTACCCATGGTAAGTGTATCCACGATTTCATATGAGGACATCAAAAGTGAGAGGAGGAATGCACAGGGTTGGAGAAACTGGATGCATGGCACATTTTCGGGTGGGTGGCACAAACGTTAGCACGTTGACAGAAGAGAGAACTAATCATTTGCAGAAGTGCAGCATGTATGGGATTGCACAGCTGAAATAGGCCACTGGAACGGGACTCCAGGAAAATGAAAATTTTCAATATTTCCTTTTCCAGTACAATTTTAGGTTGTCTCTTTTCTGGGTTTGATATCTGAATCAGCTGTTTTAGCATTGTATGTAAAGCAAAGCAGGAGAATAATCCAACTTCCCTGCTGTAGTTTTTGATGGCACTCTTTTCCTTCCTCTTCTGAAACTTCTTTACTGCATCATCCTGACAGGGTTTCAAACTCTGTGCTTTCTCTTCTGACAGAGAAGGATCCTACTCTACCATGAGTAATAGGCCACTGCAATTTAATCAAAAGGAGAAATTGCAATTTTTATTGACTTATCAAAAGCTTTAAAATTAAAACTCTTGCTCTCTGGTTCTACAGCTGCTGCACTTGGACTCCATATCTGGGTGATACTCACTTACCTTCCTTCCGCACCATACAGTCATTGACATAGTGTGCAAAAGCATTCAGGAAGCCTCTGACACACCCTGAACAGTGCCTGCATAAATGAGGGCAAAAAGGCACAATGCATGAGGCTCTATTTATATTCTCTTATTGTAGGACTTAACACTTGAGATATATGAAACTGTTTGAGGAACAACAAAAGATATAGGTTATCTCCATTTTCAGCCTTTCATTTTTCGTGTGTGTTTTTAAATTGCTCTTGAAGATGTGTGGGCACAGTCCTGGAGACCAGGGAAGGTGGTGTAGCTGCCCCGCCCCGGCTCCAGGCTGGCCAGGGTGATAGGCAGCATCTGGGCAACACTCCAGGCATGCCAGTGGATGCCGTTAGCTTGAAAAGGAGCAATGAAACATTAACTCACAGATCAGAAGTGCCAAAATATATATATCTATATTTAAAAAAAAGTAGTTAGGGTTCCTAGGTAGAGTTTTCTGTGCAGGCTTTTGAAACTTTATTTAAACTACTGTTTTATTTGAGGATTTTGTCTATTATAAGTTTAGGGTAACATTAACATTCAACAACTTTGGATATATTTACTGTTTTAAGTAGTGTGCAGGGAGGGTAGAAAGGGAAGAGAAAGTACATGTGAACCAAAATCAAACTATCTCTGAGTAACTCATTTGGTTTTATGAGATCTTGGTTAACAGTCCTGTATTATGACGTTGGTTGGAATCTCTGTGTCTTAGACTATTGTTACTTCCTGTATAAGCAATTCATTGATTTAGATCTACCTTCCCATCCATAGCTACAGCTGTGTGAGCTGCAGTAAGCAGCCAAATTCTCATGCCACTTTCTCTAAACAGGTTGACTGCCAATAAAAAATGTGGCATACCAGTAACAAGGAAAGTGAAATCGAGCTTTTCCTAGGGAATGCTTTAAGTCCTTCAGTTTCTTACCTCTTCCCTGTGCCCAGCCTCCTTGTATTTCCAAACAGGAAGATATTTTTAGCCTTCTTTAGTGAATGTGTAATTAGATTAAGCACCTTCTCAATACATAAATAAAGGACGGCCTTCTATTTTAAAGCATATACTATTAAATCTCAGCTCTTGTTGAAATATTAACTGCTCTCCTTTTATTACTAGAAAGTAGCTAAACTTCAAAAATAAGGCAAGTCAGTCCTCAAATACTTGATTTCATGTCTCTTTATTTTCTTCAAATCGAGGTACCTTTACATATGAAAAACAAAGCTTATTTTCTTCTACTGCCGTAGTTTGTTCCACAAAGCCATCTAATTAAGTTGGTTCTTTAACTGAAAACTAAATCATGTCAAGCTAGTGGCAAAGCCCCTTTAGCAGTGCCACCTTAGTCATACCTGAACTAGAAATCTCCAATTAAGGACATCTGGAAAACCTTTTAAGTTCTCTTGCCTCAATGCCTTCTGCATCCAAGGGTGGCAGAATAAAACATTATCTGAAACTCATTTGCAAGTGAGGGAATATCATAAGAAATGTTGTGTAACACTTTTTCATCAAACAATGATTTCCTCAGGGAGTATTCTATTGCATTATGTACTGCATAATTTCCATTAGTAGCTAGAAACTAATATTTTCTTTTCTCCATCATTTTTCTGGACAGCCTGCTATCTCTGAAAGGTAATGGTTGCATTGATGTTTTTGATGGTTTTCTTTGCTTTTCAGTAGTGATCTTACATACACATACACGTATAGTATTGTAATATTCCAGTATGGTCCTAGAGTTTACAAAATAATGTGCTATTCTTCTTTTGGCTATCTAATAACAGAGCTTCTGAGACTGGTCAAATCATTCACTTTTTAAGCAGTATATCCTGTATAAACTTTGAATGAAAATTTCTTTTTGTGCAGGAATATTTGCATAGATATGAGAGACACTAAATGTATCTCTTCTTACCAGGAAATTGCTTTCCACTCAGTATCTTGTATGAAATGTTTATTCAGCTTTTTCTTTAACTCTGTGAGGGAGCCATTTTTCTCACAAGGTCTCAAGTCTGTCTTGTGTATTCTCTGTAGTCCAAACCATGTCAGAAGTACAGCACAGTTAATCTCTGCAAAGGCTGAATCTTTTTCTACCTACAGACCACTAAGCCTGGATGAAAAACTCTGGGGAACTCTGGTAGGCTTCCAAAAAGAACCCTTTTTTTTTTCTTCTTCCTGTCACCCCTGAAATCTTTAAAGCCTGTCACAAAGAGCCTCATGTTTCTAAGTGGTACCTTACAAGGACTCCTCACTCACTTTGTAATAAAGCAAACATTACCTATTTGTATAGCTATTAATGAATTCCTTTCAATTGCTTCCTTGCAAGTGCAAAACCATAATCACGGTGCAATGTCAAGTTTTAATAAGCAAAATTTTTAAATACTAATACAGCTATGAATTTATGTCAGGCAATCAAGTCAGTGTTATTGTATGATTAGGCAAAAAGAGGAGTTTTCTTACTGTTAGCTTTAGCTTTTTCGACAGCTTTCAGCCTGGTTTAAAAATGTTGCTTTCTTCTTAATTGGAAATGGTAGCGTCTAAATATTTGTTTTCAAGGTTCTTTGAATCAGCATTAAGAATATTCTTTTTTGTGAGACAAAAGAGTGAAATGAGCGGTGATCACTTTAGTTGTGGACTTTATTAGCAACCGTTCTCTAAAATTAACTATTTTAAAAAAACATACATCATACATTTGTTACTAATAAAGGAGCTATAGGATGAGCAGGGTTTACAAGCTTTGCTGCTTCTTTATGTAAATAATTCTTCCATACCTTCTGGGCTTTGCTTTCTAGGAAAGCCTTAAATAACATACTAAAGGACTACTAGGGCTCTATAAAAACAAAGCATAAGGTATTATAGATGGAAGACAATATGAACGGGTATCATTAGTTTTGTTCATGGTCCTAAACTTTGAGATGTTGTTTTAAATCTTGCATATGCCTCTGTATGTTTGTGTTTGACAATACCACAAAATAAAAAACCTCATCACAACAACAGGGAAGAATGTTTTATATGACAAAAAACTAAAAGAACTGCACTCAAACAGTGTAGCTTTTGCATAAAAAAAGCCTTCCATATCTCAAAATTGTCAATGCTACAAAAAATTTTTATGTTTAAAATGGAGATTGGGTGGGGTGTCACTGACTTGAGTGGAATGAGAGAGGACTATTCCCACAAATCGATTTTACTGTTGTTGATGTCAGTGAAAATCAAAGTATCCCCACAGAAGTATATATCAATATTATCTCTAAATGAAATCAGAATTCAGTCTTTTCGCTGCACACAAAAACACAAAAGGGTTTTTTTTTTGTTTATTTTGATTTTTGGCTATGGTTTCCCAAACAAACAGAGCTGTTCTTCTATCCCCTTTCAACAAAATGAAAACAGCAGCTAAGTGGTGGAGCTCATTGTCTGGAGTTTTATAGGTTGGTTTTTTTGATCATTGAACACAATTTAAATAAAATCCAGAATTTCCCCAGTCATACATACTGAATTGTCCTCACAATTTTGACATAAGTGTATAAATAAAATTTACAACTATTGTGGGCCTAAGGAAAACATTTCTATTCATGAGAAAAACAAAAAAGCCATACATGGTAACAGTCCTACAGTAGAATATCCTATGCTTAAAAAAGACATTTCTAGCTGTAGGAAAACATTACCAGTTCATGTATGGTTTTCCTTATCTTTTTAGCATAAATGCAATATTGGAAGTTGTGTGATAATAAGTACTATCTTGGGGTTTTTTGGCCGGAATGGCCAAATAGCATGAAGTCTTACATGACTCTTACATGAAGTCTTAGTATTGTTAGAGTAGAAAGCTGTAGGTGGTATAAAATGGAATTAGTGGACCCAGAAGTTGAACGGGAAAACAGTCAAAGTACACAATGTCTCGTCTAATAGAAATCATTCCCCCAATTTATTGACCTTTCTTTGATTATTTATCCAGATCATTCTACCAGCATCACACTACCATAGTGTAGGTAAGGCAAGTTATCCTTACAGTACCTTTAGAGTAATTTGTTTCTTTAGAGGATGTGTTGATCTGCCAGAATGGGTTTATTTCTGGTTTAATTACAGAATCAAAAATTAAAATCAAAGAATTAGAGATACAAAGGGAATTTTAAGAGATCAGAACATCTCAGCCAGAAAACATACAAATGCTGAATACAGTGTTGTTTTTGTTTACTGTAATCTCTTCATTAGCTGAATATCTGAATAGGCAGTATCCAGTGTACCTTCTTAAATACCGAGCAGCATTTGCATGAGTTCATCACCACTTTGAAGTAACATAGTGATGCTCCAAACTACTAAAAATGTCAGGCATTTAATTGTACTTTGTCATGGCTGTATATTGCCAGTGAAGCTTTTAAAATTATTCTAGGTTATATTTGAAACAGAGCTTGGCTTTACCTTAAAAGCAACACTGAAAGCACATTAGGAAAGCTGACTGGTATGCCCTGTTGGCATTGGAATGTCAAACGCCCATAAGAAGAACGGGTAGTATAGAAGTGTTATCTAATTGTAGGGATTATCTATCAAGCAACCACACTGTTTTTGTTTAAAAAACATGGTATGCATCTGTTGACACAGGCAAGTTCTTCAAATAGCAGCAAGAACTAGCGGAGGGTGTTTGGTAAATTAACCCTAATTTCTACACAACTGCATACAGCATCAATAAAAAGAATGAAACATCACATTTACTAAAATTGATGCTATGGTTTTATGATAGGGAAAGAAATTACTGTTAGCTATTTTTGCTTTTATAGGGTGGCTATAATGAAGTAGAGATTGACTAATATGTAATAAAAATCCTATGAAAATGTAAGGTGTTTTTTTACTTACCTGTAGCTGAATTGTCTTGACAGTCATTTTAGAAGAAAGCTTTGTAAGCCCAATGATGTGGGAGACACATTATTGTGCTTAAACAACATATAAATTTCAGAGCTTGATTTGGAAAGAAAATTCTCCATCTCACATTATGATGTTTCCAGAGGTTGTTACTTATACATGAATAGCTAATAGCTTGTTTTCTAACCTAGCATAGGGTTAGTGCTGCGATCACTGGCTACCCTCTGAGTTTAATGCAACACCTGGAATGAGAAAAACAAGATGGAATAAAAAGGTAGCAAGATAATTCTTCCTTTAAATTTAGTTATGATTGTTACATTAAAATAGTCATCTTGCATCAGGTAAAAAGAGTTTCGATACATCTCTAAGCATGTAGAAGGATGGAACAAAAAAGTGAGCAAAATATTATTCTGAACAAGCCAAAAAGAAAAAAGAAATTAAATTAGAAAAATCTAGATTAGGCACAAGGAATAATTTTTTACTGGTAAAATAAATAAAAAGCCCCTCTAATGTATTGCTTGAGTCTCTATGGGCAAATGAGAGAAGAGTTTTCTGGGAAAGCATTTCCAAAATACCGATTATTTAAAAAACTAACAGCCTCCCAGGTTATCCGTTACTTGTTAAATTATAATTTAATTTTTGTTTGTATGACATGTCACCTCGCCATACAATCCTTTTTATGTTTGGTAGTTTGTATGTGAATGGTATTTATTACAGCAAGAGTTTGGGAAGAAATACCAAAATGCAGGATTCTTAAAAATGATTCTACATTTTTAGTCAAGAGTTATAGATGGAACATTGAACAGAATTTAGGATAGAATTTGGGAGACCACTCCTTTTAGGTTTTACATTCCATTTCTTATCCTTATCACAGTAACTAATTGTGTGGCATTGACATTCCTTAGATACTTGTAAATGGTTCAGTTGGGTCTAAAATAATCTCTTTCTCCTCAGTGAATATCTTAGTCACTCTGTGAGTTCAGTCCTCTCACACATAAAAAGAATTGAAATAGATTTTCTCTGGTATTCAATATTTCAGGGTAGGGTATTTCTACAGGAAATAGTCTGGCAATGGGGCTTTTGTCAGAGTTAGGTTGATGGTGGACTAGATGATCTTTAAGGCCCCTTCCAACCTAGACGATTCTATGATTCTATGTGAAACTCAATGACTGTCAGCAGACTGACAGATAGAAGTGTTTGTAAATCACTGTGGCATTTTTCTCCTTTGTGGCTCCGTTTTATTGCAATATATAAAACTTGATGGAGATGATAATACAAAATCTGATGTGCTAGGCCAGATACCTCACAGCTACTGTAACCATTAGTTATGTCAGCATAGAAGAAAATGGTGGAAATACCATGTGACCTAAGTGCTACTTTCAGTGAAGTTTGTTTCCCACTAACCTTACGAGTAGCTCTGATTTAGTTTGACTTACCTGTTCTCTATCATTTTTTCAGAAAAAGCATGTGGTAAATACTATGAGCAGGAAAGAGCTGATAGAGAGCTCAAGAGAATTATGTTTGTGAAAACATACAGACTTGAGCAATTTTAGAGTCAGAATAGACACCCTAAGGGTATGGTGTTCACAGTTTGCATGCTCTGAAAACTACTGTTAAAATTCCAAGCTATTAAAAAGTATTCAAACCAGAAAATGATGACTTGTACACAACACTTAGAACTGCAGTAGAACCCAAAGTTTTCCACATTATTTTGCTTTTATGACAGTCTCTAGAGAACTAATAGGGCAATCTAGTGGTTGCAGACTTAAATGCTAATTGTAGACTTGACTCCTCATTTCCATAGCGTTAGCTGCCTACAATATGCCACAGCTACATATGGTCTACACCATTTCTTGGTCTGTAGCTACATACCAGCCTTCAACTGTAGGCTACATACCAAATTCTCAATGCTATTGAGTCATAAATAAAGGTTATTTTATTGAATTTATGGACAATGAAATCATATTCTGTGCATATCTTATTGAGAACTTCTAAGCTGAGAACCCCAAACACTGAAAATACAGTACAAAAATGATGATATAGTTCATTACAAATTTTATGTTACACTGAAGTCTTTTTGTCACAATAAGTAGTGTTCTAGTCTTGAAAGGGAACTTTCAGAAGTGGGAAAAAAAACAACCCAGAAGTTAGGTCTTCACACACTTCCAAGAAAAAGACAACAAATTGCTCGTCGATTTCCAGAGGTCCTCAGTATTTCCTTTTTTAACAATGGCACTTTAAGTGGTTCTGAATTTCTTTACTGTAAACATAGGAACGGTGATTTTTTAAAGATGTCCTTCCTTAAAAGAAGGAATTTATACTCTTTAAACACTGAATTTATTTACTTCTGAATTTATATTCTTTCAAAATTAAATTTGTGCTGGAATATAAAGTGTGGCTTACACTTGAAAAAAAAATAATGAAGGAACTTGAGATTTTGAATCCTTTCCTTTAGTCTCCAAAATAATGAAATTTCATTTTTAGGATTTTTACTGGAGAGTGCTAAGTGAAGTTTCTTAGCTGCTGTTACATTAATGATAATTTACATTTTCTACTAGGAAACATGTATGAGTCATATTAGCATTTCTAATTCCAGCAAATAGTGATAAACTTCAATCAAGGCTTCCAGAAATAAACTAGGATGATATCTATCATTTCAATCTAAAACAAAGTTTAGGTCTAGAACCAAAGTTCAATCTAAACCTTTACTAAAACTAAATCTTTAAGAAGGATAGTTTTAATATTGCAGATAGAATTTGTCATGCTCACAGACTAATATATAGTCCTAACTTCAAGGAGATTAAGTTCTAAATAAAAGTTAGGAACTGGGGACGCTATCCAGTATTAAACATTTACTCCCTTTTCAAGCTGCTCAGATTCCAAGTGGTCTAAATTCTGAAGGTAGGGCAAGATAGATTAGGAAGAGACAAAAGGTATGAAATTCCTTTTAGGTGTAAATATCCTGTTTGATACCAATGAAAGCAGATAAATGGCAAACTACTCAAGAGTGCAATGCCCAGAGCATTTTTAGCTCCTAACAAATGTAGATTGAGTGGATAGATGAAAGTAATTTCAGTTAGAGGATATCTCTCATCACATCAACAAACATATTCTTGATATTAACCAGCAAGATCTTTTAATGCCCATCTACTGACTTGTATTATATGCTAAGTAGGAAGCAAGTGTATTAAATTTTATGCATGTTTAACACTGTAAGTAGAAGTGATTGTATGTGTATAGAATAACATAAACCTACTAATATATTTGGGAATATTGATGACAATTGTGTGCTTCTGTGAGTGACAAAGGTCTGGTGGGAGGAGGTCACATGTATTGTGACCCTCAAACTCCTGCTTTCTGTTAAAGAATTGGGAGAACCAGTTTAAGCTCCATAGAAGTAATGGACCGTGAGGTTATAATACTCAAATATTCTTTTAGCTGGTGGTGTATTCAAAAGTAAATTCAAATAGGTCAGATTTACCCATGTTTCATGTGAACAATTTATTTACTATCCCTGTGCTTTACGTAGGTGAGATTGTACACCGCTAATACTGACAAACTGTTAAATTTATATTTCTGTTGACTAATATAAGACACCATCTAGAAAAGCTGTAGCACTCCTATCATGAGTCACCACCCCCAAAATTTTCTTCTTTATTTTAATTGAAATCTTTTGTATTTTGACTGCTATAATCAGACAAGTGTGAAATATTGCATGTTCTCTTAAGAATTCATCAGTTCAGGTTCTTCTGGAAATAATACTGTCAAATGAACTGTGAACTCATTATTCTGGAAGATTTCTGTCACCTTTTGCCTGCTTTTCCAAAAGAAAACATAGATAGGATTTGAGAGGATTTTATCAGGATTGTAACAATATCTTCAAAGCTACATGCAATGAGCTTTCTCACATAGTAACTAGCTTTGGAGATGCTTAGTTGGTTTCTATACGTTATACTAACAGGCATGGTGTTTCTATGCCATTATGAAGACTATAAAATTCTCACATATTCTCACAAGATCAGGCAGAACTATTGATGGGAAGATTTTTCCCAGTGATAATCTTTCTATTCATAAAAAGTAGTTTGATTTCTCAATAAGTATGTTCTAGGTCAAGTAAAACAAATTATGAAATTGAACATTGTGGATAAGCCTCTGCACATATTGGAAGCTATAAATGAATTTTAGGCACAGGAGCAGGCTGTCTCCATGTGCCAAAAAACTGAGCCATCAGGGAAAAACCAAGACTGGTTGTACAGATAGATATGGTTACAACTCAGGGAAGAAAGGAGAGTTTACGGCCTTTGGAAGAAGGGGCAAGAAACTGTTTCCCACTGCATTCTCCTGGAGAAACTGGCTTCTTATGGCTTGGACAGGTACCCTTCGCTGGGTAAAAACCTGGCTGGAGGTCCACACCCAGAGAGTGGTACTGAATGGAGCTAAATCCAGTTGATGGCTGGTCACAAGTTCTCCAGGGTATGGCACTTGAGCCTATCCTCTTTAATATATTTGTCAATAACCTGGACAAGGGGATTGAGTGCACCCAAAGTAAGTTCGCAGACAACACCAAGTTAATGAGGGTGCCAACCTGCTTGAGGTTAGGAAGGCTTTGCAGAGGAATCTGGACAGGCTGGATTGATGGGCCAAGGCCATGGGGATTGAGGTTCAAGAAAGCCAAGTTCTTGCTCCTGCACTTGGGTCACAACAACCCCGGGCAGTGCTACAAGCTTGGGGAAGAATGGCTGGAGAGCTACCTGGCAGAAAAGGTCCTGGGGGTGTTCATTGACAGCTGGCTGAATGTGAGCCAGAAGTGTGGCCCAGGTGGCCAAGAAGGCCAACAGCATCCTGGCCTGTATCAGGAACAGTGTGGTAAGGAGGACTTGGGGGGTGATCACCCCCCCCTATACTTGGCACTAGTGAGTCCCCTCCTTGAGTACTGTGTCCAGTTTTGGGCCCCTCACTACAAAAAAAAGACATTGAGGTGGTGGAGCAGGTCCAGAGAAAGGCAACAAAGATGGTGAGGAGTCTGGAGAACAAGTGCTTTGATGAGGGGCTGAGGGTGCTGGGATAGTTCAGCCAGGAGAGAAGGAAGCTGAGGGGAGATCTTATTGCTCTCTCCAACTGCCTGAAAGGAGGTTGTAGAGAGGTGGGGTTTGGTCTCTTCTCCTAAGTAACAGGTGATAGGACAAGAGAAAATGGACTAAAGTTGCACTAGAGGATCTTCAGACTGGATATTAGGAAAATTTTTTACACTGAAAGACATATTAAGCATTGAAACAGACTGCCCAGGGAAGTGGTTGAGTCACCATCCCTGGTGGTATTTGAAAGAAGGGTAGACATAGTGATCTGAAAGGTCCCTTTCAACCTAGGAAATTCTATGACTGTATAATTTTACATGTGTCTATAAAAGCAAAACACCTGCACATTGTAAACAGAAAATGTCAGCAAAGCCAGCACTTGGAAACAGTGTAAATTGAAAGTGAGTGACAAATATGGGGTACAAAATCCCATTCTGATAGCTTTCAAAAAGTTTTTCTTGCCTACCAGGCTTGGCAGGTAGTTTGAAATGTTAGCGCATAATGTAGATGAAGTTTGCAAGTGTCCCAGTTATGGTGAAGTTGACACTCACATTACCTGCCTTTCTAACATCATAGTCACTAACCATACATATGACTACCCTCATATCTGAAGCTCCTTAGAGCACAAACTAGCATTTCCTCCATTTAGATCTCATAGGGATGGGTGATATATCTTGATATATATAAGGTGAGTTAATGGGTTTGGTTAGTGTTATAAGTACACTACAGACAGTAAACATAGGTCCAGACCTTCCTCCCTCCCCCTTGCCCTCAGTACCCACTCCCCCCAGTTCATAACCCTTTATTGCCCTTCAGAAAATAATTAAAAAACCATATTCCAGTAATTTACAAAGTTAAATAATATAAAAAGTCTTAATGCAGCTTTACAAAATTTCCTGAAGTTTATTTTTGTATCATTCAAGTTTCTTTGCTTTAATCTGTTATAGTATGACAGTCCTTAGTGCACATACCTTGCATAGTCAACAGCAAATCATGCACAAAAGGAATAAACAGATATGTGTCCAAACTCAGTGACTGCTCGTGTCACTACAGCCCATCTGTTTTATCATGCTCATTCATTCATTGTTTCTCTTTATGACGGTCATAAAAAAAGATTATGTTTCTCCAGATTTCTCTAATAAGACAAAGTTTCAGTGAAGAAAGTGAGACTCAGTCTGGAGTTTATTGGAGAATTAGAACGTAGTCTGGCATATTTTTGCTGCTTTCTTATTTTGTAAAATAATCCCAATGTTTTCTTGGTAGGAAGAAAGCAAACACCAATGAATGATTTAATTTTTTACAAACATACATGAATGTAATTACTTATGTATATGTAACACATTTCAATTCCAGGTTTACTTAGTTTATTAATTCCAGGTTTATTTATTCAATTATTATTTAATCAAAAGGGATATTGATTTCCAGAACTATTAGTGATGGTATTTGTTGCTTGTAAAATACTAGAAGGAACAGGTAGTGCTGTGTGGTGTATTTTGATATGTTTGCCATAATATGTCTCAACTAGGCAATTTAATTTTATATTAGATTTCTTTGGGGTGATTTTTATCACAAAGTTTTCAGTTTTTTAATTGTACAGTATTGCATTCTATTTTGCCAGTTTTGTATTAACTTCAAGAGAATATGGGAAAGTAAACCAACACACACAGAGGAATAAGTCACGGCTGTTGACCTAAGGCTGAGCTGATCTTGTATGAACTTTAAGTACCTTTTTGGTCTTTTATAATATATACACAAATACCTCCTTCCTAAATTTTAATATACTCAATATTTGATGAAAATATTCAGATAATTTCTGTAGCTAGACTGAGTTCAATCAAGCAATTCCCTCAACAAAATCAGTAAAGTGTTGGGAAGCCTTTTTTTCCTCACAATAGTATAAAGGAGATTTTTTTAAAGTGTTTTTGGGGGAAAACATCTTATAGGGTAAATAGAGTCCTATGGTAAAATCCTTTAAAATGTAAATTGGTAGCTCTACCAATCCTTACCACTGAGCTGTCTGAATAATTTGAATGCCATAATCAATTTGCTCACGGAGATAGGCTAAGCCATGAAATACTTATTTACTTCTGCCAAGTTACAGTTTGTTTTCAGCAAAACCAAGACATTCTGCTAACAATTTAATACTAAAGTGGAAGATTCAATTTCTGCTGGTTGTACCAAATAGTTGTGGTTTTTGGATAAAGCCACGTTTTAAATTCTTTGGCTGGTTCTGTACTGTCTCTGGCCCTTCTCTTAGGTTCAATACAGACAAAACCGTTGGGTCTACTGGAAGTCACTTTAGCTGATAACCTTACAAGCTTCAAAGACTGCAGAATCCTATTCCTGGCAATTAGAATGCTTTTCCCAACACATAGATGACTTCTCACCTTATCTTTTTCCTCCCTATTCTAGATTAACAGGTCAAAGCAAATTTTGTGACCACCTGCTCATCTCCAATCTAAACTACCTTAGTCCAAGCTCAATCTGTGTTCCCATGGTGCTGGAGTAACAGAATTGCCACGGCAATGCTCTAAAGAGTGTGTCTGTTTAAATTCACTGTGTCCAGCCCCTCTACAGTGTTAGGACATCCTGTTCATCTACAGAACAATGATGCTCTGCTCTCCAAGGTGGGCAGGAATGGAAACTACAGCACATTGTTGGGAAAAAAATACTTGTGTTTCGGTAGTTAATATACAAAAATAATTACGTTAGGCAGCTGAATGAAAAATGGCCAGACAATGGTATCTGTTGGATTCATAGCAGAGAGATAGTCTTAAGAAATTTTTGAAAGAGATGCAAATAGAGCAGCATAATAGATAAAAAGTTAGCAACAATGATCTCGTTATTTTTATCACAGTTCTTAAAATAGTTAATGGTGTCAGAGACAACGTAAGTGTGTCAGACTTGGTGAGGGGTGAAAGATAACAAAAGGAAAATTGATTCCAAATAGGAAATGAGTACCACCAAAGCTAGAAATCCATATTTTTTTATGGGGCTAAGCTGATTATGTGGTCTGACATCATAGCTTTTTAGTGATTCCAGCCTGGAAGAGCTAACTAAGTCTGTTCAAGACTGAGGTTCAATTTCATTGCACCACTGCACACTTTCACAATGTGTGTTTGTGTTTGCATGGTTCAATACCGCACTGTGCACACAAAGTGGCCTAAGCCAGAGATGACTTGGTCTCTGCACTGTGCTACACACAATGCAAATGTGCCCTTGGAATGAAAAGCAAATTACTAAGTTATAAATTGAAGTAGTTGGAGGTTCAGAGTTTCTGAATGTGTAGTGCGGTGGGGAATTTTACTATGCCTCTTGAGAATAAAGGAACACTTGTAATTTTAAGTTTTATAAGGCTAAATTAAGTTTTATTACTCATTTCTTGTGAGAGATCCTATTACATATTTTGTTGTAATAAAAAGTATTTAGTGATATAATATTATCACTATTTTATTGCAGCAGAACTTGTAGGTGAACACCCCAGGGAACACAAATACTTAATGAAGTTTTAGCACAGGCCATAAAGACTCCTTGAGAAAGCATCAGGTTTGGTATTTTGCTATTATGATCTAGACTCAAAGCAAACTGGGTGCTGTAATTTCCACAGGGTCTAGTGAACTTGTAAACTAGAAATTCAACCTGGTGGAAAGGGAAATACTAAAAAGGAGACAACTGAATGCATAGTCCTTCATAATTGCGAATGAAGAAATTTATTGTTCTGGTGTGGCAACGCCTACTTTATTGAAAGTTAATTCTCTTTGATCTTTTCTTTTTTTTCCAGATTTTAACAGGTCATCAGATATTTAATCTGACGTAATGACTTAATATTTAATTAGTGTTTTCAGACTGTGTGCAAACAGCAGTTTTTCTTCCAAGCACACCCGGTATTGTACTTTTAACATCAACTACTTCCAGTATTTACAGTGGTAAAGATCACTGTTAAGAAGAATTTGCTAAGGTTTAGGAAACATTAATGGCAAACAATCACCATCAACTGTGAGATGTACCTGCATATTTCACTAGGAAATGTCTTTTCAAAGAGGAAAAATAAAAAATTAAATCACCATTACTACGAGGTTTATTCATTCTTTCGGAGACATTTTCTCTTACATTATGGCTGAAATCATTATATGATTTTCTGCAGGCAATTTTTACATCAAAAAAAACCCCTAATTTCAATCCAACTACGCTGCTTGCCAGTACTTCCTATTTCCTTGGGGCTGTCTTTTGGACAAGCAAACTAATGTACCAGTATGAAAAATTATGCAAAGTGGGTATACTCTGACCATTGCATCCTGCGTATCTTTGTTGTGTTTACTGGCCCCAGAAAGTTGATTTTCATCAGGGTTTCTTAGGTATGGTATTATGATTAAATCAACTTGGATAATATGGATGAACAGCATGACATTTTAGGAGAACCCTGTAGTTCAGAACAGTGTCAGAACCAAAGAGCTGAGGTGCAATATAATAGATCAGACTCTAGGTAGTGGCCTTAGCAATACATTAAGATGACCTTTATGTTATTAAGTAATTTAGCTTTCTGCAAGAGAAATATGAAAAGTAGCCATGCTTGTTTTGCAACTCCAGAGAACAGTTTTCTGTGAAATGTCGCTTCAAGAGATTAATGTCGCCTAAAAATTTTAAGGGTGCTCATTTCATGTGACCGCATAAGATTAGGCAACTGTCATAGTTGATGTAGTGAAAAGCTTCTATATTCCCATCATTTGTGTCTCTGAGGGAAATGGGGAAACACATGACACGTTTACTGGATTGTGGCTGGAGTTATTGCCTAATTTACAAGCAAAGAAGTCATACTCCGTTATGAAGGTCTTTATGGATGAATTTTGTATGAAACAAACTGGTTCAGAAATATTTTATGTAGTTCATTAAATATATTTTTACTTTTCCTTCCTCCCTTCCACCTGCTAACGGAAGGTGTCTTAGTTGCCATGATTATAAGCTTGTAAAAAAGCATAAGATCTCTTTTAAAGAATTGCCAAATAATTTTCTCATTTTATGATTGAGTTACTTAATGTCTATCAATAATCATTTATGTTTAGAAGTAACTACATATGTGTCTGAAAGGTACTTGGCAATCTTCTCTTTCTAACGATGCAAAGTTTCCTGTTCTGCCTCTGCAAAGTTGTGAGATGTGAAACATTTCTATTATGTTGTCTCATCTAAATTACAACCTTTTTAAGCTATTTATGAGTTTAGAAGCTTGCTGTCTTTCACCTTAGAAATTTCTTAGTGGGCTTAAAACAGGAAAACCAGCTACACAGAAAAAATATCAAGTGGTTTCACATAAGATTGCAGGTGGCCGCTGTGTAGTGATTTATGTGTAGCTCATAGCATGCTTGCAAATTTTTATTTTAGGACATGAAAAAAAGGCAGTGGAATTTCAAAATATGGGCATATTATGTTCTAAACTTGAGCTAGTCATGGCTTTAAGAGTACAGCTCCCTGACAGTGCAGTTCAAATGTCTGTTTGGGCCTAGGGGAGTAGCTGAAATATGGATTGTCTTTACTAAAAAAAGAAGTTATAGGAGTCCTGTAAGTACGAAAATTTGGTGGCATAACATCACTACAGTGTACGGATATTAACTGTTTGTTTCTTTTGACTTGCTTTGAACAGTGGAAAATGGACAGTAAGAGTTTGTCAATCACTTGTCGCCTTGGAATTCAATTATTTTCTCAGAGATAGAAAGAGCTTGCCATATTGCCTGCACCCCAGTTTATCACACCCTACCCCAGGCTTGAACTGTGAATGTAAATGACACGTAGCACAGTATTACTGAGTGAGTGAATGCTCAAAGCGTGCATTTAAATACCCTTTCAAAATTACAGATGCTATTTTCTCAGATCTGTAAGAGATGGAAACATGTATATAAAAAGTTGACTACATTACCATGCCACAAGCTGTGTTATTTTATATGTAACATATATGTATATGTATGTGGGTAGTTTTGCAAAACAACTTCCCTGGAAAAGACGGATAATTACTTCACATAAATATACATAGGCCTTCTCTTTGTCCAGTAGTAAAAAAGAAAAAAGGTGATTTTAGCACAGCACCACTATCAATCAAGTTGTATAGTATAATTATATAAAGATGTCAGCAGTTAGACCAAACATAAATTATTTGAAAAACACACAAGTTTTGCAAATTGCTCTTATGGATAAACAGCTATAACTTCTTAGAAAGTAATAATAAAGATAAATGCTTCATGCCCAATAACATTGCTGGAACTGATTCTAGTTTTCCAGAGAGTTTCAAAAGTTAGTAAGATTTTTCTTAGAAAACATAATTCATATAAAATATAAATTATTTCTTAACAGGATATTTGCAAAATGAAGCAATCTCTCAGGGCTACAAATGCTACTGGGAATGGAGATAATTTCTCAGAAGTGATGTTTGGTATGACCTGAGGAGTTACTAAATTTCCAGACTACAGAATTCAAGAATTCCACAAGTTTACTGTGAGTTCATGAATTATTTTCTGTATTATCATTGAAGGCATTATTACAAATATAGCAAGTTTTTGTTTTAGAGTTACGTACCAATAAATTTACTTTATCAAATTTTTCATCATCCCTTTAAAGACCAATTTAATATATCATATATGTCCTTCAGGTTGTAAATGTAGCTTATTGCTGGGGGGTGGGGGTGGGGGAGGGGCGGATTTCTTAACTTCTGATCAATCTACTGTCCATCTTTCCTTACCCTAAGTATATAAAAAATCTCATGACTTCTCTGTTTGGACTAAAGATTATAAGCTGCATGCAAACACTATTTCAGTCTTTGAATTAATGAATCCTTCATTAATTTATTGTATTCCCAAAACAATTTTAGGATCCAGAGACCTCTGTGTGACTTTATTTTTTGATAGAGGGAAGGCATCTATCACAGTACATTCAGATAGCTAATTACTTGCTTTTTCTCTCTTCTGGTTTCCCCAAATATACCTTTCCTTGGTTTTGCATCTGATCCTGAGTATCCATTCTTTGTTTGACAAGACATGGTAACCAATTCCCAGTTTCAGTCTCAGTTAAGTCTTCTTGAAAGTCTTTGCAAGTCTGAATCAGAATCTGCAGTTTCAGGTAAAACAGTCAGAAGTTCAACAAAGCTTTTTACAGAATCACAGCGCCACAGAATGGTAGGGGCTAGAAGGAACCCTCAGAGATTATCCAGTCTGACTCCCCTACCCAGAACAGCTTCACCTAGAGCAGAAAGCAGGTTGCACAGACTTGAATATCTCCAGATTATCCAGATCTCCAAATATTCAAACTGCATAACCTCTCTGGGCAGCCTGTTCCAGTGCTCTGTCAACCTCAAAGTAAAGAAGTTTTTCCTCCTGTTGAGATGGAATTTCCTGTGTTCCAGATTGTGCCTGTTGTCCCTTGTCCTGTCACTGGGCACTCATGCAGGTCATTGATGAATATATGGAACAAGACTGGACCCAGTACTGACCCCTGGGCAACACCACCAGCTACAAGCCTGCAACTAGACTTTGTGCCACTGATTGCAACCCTCTGAGCTCTGCCATTCATCCAGTTCTCAATCCACCTCACTGTCCAGTCATCTAATCCACTCTTCCTTACCTTACCTATGAGGATGTTACCAGATACAGTGCCAAAAGACTTGCTAAAGTCAAGCTAGACAATGTCCTATGTTCTCCCTGTATCTACCCAGCCAGTTATGCCACCATAGAAGGTTATCGGATTGGCTAAGCTTGATTTCCCCTTGGTGAATTCATGTTGACTACTTCCCATAACCTTCTCTTCCTATACATGCTTAGAGGTGACATCCAAGATGAGCTGTTCCATCACCTTTCCAGGAATGGAGGTGAACTGACTGGTCTGTACTTTCCCGGGTCCTTCTTGCCCCTTTTGAAGACTGGCGTAACATTGGCTTTTCTCCAGTCCTCATACACCTCTCCTGTTCTCCGTGACCTTTCAAAGATGATGGAGAATGACTTTGTAATAACATCTGCCAGCTCTCTCAGCACTTGTGTGTGCATCCCATCAGGGCCCATGGGTTTGTGAAAGCCAAGTTTGACTAAATAATCCCTAACCTGATCATCCTTGACCAAGGGAAAGTCTTCCTTTCTCCAGACTCTCTTTCTTACCTCCAGGGTCAGCTTTAGAAGGGCCCAAGGGCCAGTCTTAGAAGTAAACACTGAAGGAAAGAAGGAATTCAGTAACTCTGCCTTCTCTGCATCTTCTGCCTCCAGGGCACCTACATCATTCATCTGTGGGCCCACATTTTTGCTAGTTTTCTTTCTATTACTAATGTACTGGAAGAAGCCCTTGTTGTTCCTTGACATCTTTTTGCAGGTTTAATTCCAAGTGGGCCGTAGCCTTCTCCATTGCATCCCTGCATACTTGGACAACATTTCTATATTCCTCCTGAGTGGCCAGTCCCTTTTTCCACATTCTGTAAAGTTCCCTCTTCCCTTGGAATTTTTCCAGAAGCTTCTTATTAATCCAAGCAGATCTCCTGCCTCCTTTGATTGATTTTTTATTCACAGGGATACACTGACCTTGACCATGGAAGAAGTGGTTAATATTAACCAGCCGTCTTGCACTCCTGTTCCTGACAGGTCCTTAGCCCATGGGATTCCTCCAAGTAGGCCTTTGAAGAGACCAAAATCAGCTTTCCTGAAGGAGAAAGAAGGAGAAAAGGAGAAGGAGAAGGAGAAGGAGAAGGAGAAGGAGAAGGAGAAGGAGAAGGAGAAGGAGAAGGAGCAGGAGCTGTCTGGAGAAGGTCTTTTTCTGCAATCCTATTTCTACTACACTGAACTTCTGGCAATATGCTGAGTGGATCCATAGTATCATAGGCACAGAGAGTCTACATTGATGGTAACATCTGCTTCAGAGGAATTATAAAAGTTTCATTGACTGTCTTCATATGCTATTTGTAAGATTGTACAAATCAGATTCCCATGTCTTGGGACTACTGAAGCAAAATTGCAATAAAAGGTGAGGAAAGGCGTGAGCCCACCATTAATCAGCAGTATTCAGCACAATCCTCCTAGGTTATCCTCCTCCTCCTATTTAAGCACCTGGCCCAGAAAACTGGTGCAAAACCATCTAGCTATTACCCTCCAGAATATCTCCCCCACAGCAGCATGGAGGAAACCTGTCTTTCCATCACACTTTCTGACTCTGCATTAAATCATCTACAGGACTGTTTCCAAGACAGTATGCAAATAACTCTGATTATGGGACCAGGAGATAGTTGCTCTCTGAAGTTCATGGTCCAGCTGATCTGTGGCTTCTTGTCTCTCTTTGATGGTGAGGCCAGGGGAAGGAATGCTGTAGACAGATTGAGTGTGTCTCTGCTGTGCAGCTGTAGAGGGGTCTGCCTAATGCTGGTTAGGAAACGCTTTGAGCCCCTACCTATGGTGTGGTGTTTCAGACACGTTACATGGCGCGGGTTGTAGTTCTCTTCTGCCTTCTACCCTGCAGTATTGGGGCTTGCAACAAGTCAGGGTTACAAATTATATTTGGAAGAGTTACTGAAGAACATTTAAAATGCTGTGTTTCATTCCACAATTAATTCTTGTGAGCGAGTTTGTTGGGAACACTTTGTTATTTTTTTCATTCCTTTGTGAATGCACAGAAGCCTTTTTCTGGCTCATTTCATAGGCTGTAACTGTTGATACTATAAACAAAGTTTCCTAAAGACAGACGTCTGTGTGACTCTACAGAAAAAAAGAAAAAAAAATCCTCAGATTCCTCAAGTACGTCTTAGCAGCTGCAGCAGTTGGCACTGACTATGAGAGCTGTGCAACATTAAGTTTTATGGCTTTCTAAGCATTTCAGGTACCATTTTATACCATTCCATTGTATCAAGCTTTCCATTATTTTTGGCAGTACATCCTAAGGAATGTCTGCTTCATTCAAAAGTAGTGCTTTTGCCAGTCTCAAACTGGGGTGAAAAAAGGAAGATGGGGGTGGGGAGAGCTGTACATGAAGGGGATACCTCATTCACGAATCTCCCTATGCTTCAGGAGATGCTCACCACATTCACCATTCACCTTGTGTTGAAGGAGATGCTGATTTTTATGGCATGTTGAAATAACTTGGGAAGTTCAGTGACATTTTTTTTTGCCAGAAAAACATTCATTCATATAATTGCTTTGCTTTTCTTTGTTGGATAATACACTCACAGGAATCCAGGCATCACTTAGAGATGGAAAACTGGCTTCACTGAATTTAAGGAAAGCAAAACAGTATCTTTGAATATCTCTATTACTGAAGCACCTGTTTGGGGCAAAGTTGCATAATGTTAGATTTTGGCTTAATGCATTCTGTTCTCAACTAAACTGTTCTGGTTTGGATGATGTTAAAAGAACTTTGAAGATGTTTCTTAGTTTCATGTCTAGACTTCAGGACTGAGGTCACTAAGCAGCTGTATTTAGTAGCTGTTGGCACACTGGTACATCAGCAGAAGTCTGAATAAAGAAATCTTAAGGTAGCGTACTACTGTCACTGTTTTAAGACAGACTTTATTTGGCCAATAAAGGGTTAATTGTGAAAGGGTTGATTGTGACATTTCTACAAGTATAAAAACCCACCTTCAGCTTAGTTACACACTTGCTTGGTAGAAGCGCAGGGAGACTGAATGCAAGCTCTAGTTCTGTATCAGTGATTCTCCTGGGACGAACTAGAATATGTGTAGACTTGTTCAAATTTAAGGTTAAAAATTACTTTTAAATAGGCATTTGAGTGGGAAATGGGCAAGAGGCAAGTGCATAGTTGAGGTCAGAGAGTGGTGTCTGTTACTACCCAGAAATGTTCATATCTAGGCATTTTTCTTCATGCTAACTATTAGTGTACTCCAGGAGTAATCCTGTTGAAATCATTATGACCGTTCATACAATTATAGGTCTACTTGTGTCAGTATGCTAGCACCTGACCTAAAGGAAAGGGAAAAACATTGATAAGACAGTATTCATTCCAGTTATGAGCAAGAAAATGTGTGGGTCTTGCAGTTAGAATAGAGCGAGGACTGACAGAAAAATAAGGGTAAAGTTGATTATTGACTGACGAAGGCAGAGTCCTTGTCACGTGCAATGGATGGGACAGACGCTAAACAAAGATCAGGGACTAACTTAGTCTTTTCATCTATCAGTTTCCCATAATTCATTGAAGTTGTGGTGATATGAGGGCAAAAAATACATTATAAATTGGACGGTCTCAAAAATCTTGAACCTTCACTTGGTATTTACAAACAAAAATCAATCATTTTGAAAGGAACCACATGGATTTGTCAGAAACAAAAGATTTACCTGTGTTTGTTCAATCAAAAATTCATTTAATTTACTGGACTTCAGAATCTGAAATAAAGGCCTCCAGCAACTATCTTCTTTTAATTTAATCTCTGAAATGCTGATTTCAATAGCAATTTCATACAATTTCAATGCTAAGTAAAATTTTAATTATTTAAAATAATTTCTTTTTCAAGCTAAATAGATACACTGTGAGGAATTGTGGGGCTTGAAATATTGACATATTTTGAGTAATCAATCTTTTCAAAGCATAGATGCATCCCAGGAATTTAATTTCATTCAAAACTTTTCCCTTCAAAAAATTTGTGTTATAATAGAATAACATTAAGATATTTTATTATTATTGAAAACATTGAGACTGTCTTTAAAGATAACAGTAACCTGAATGTTCATACTTTCATTTAAAAAATACTGCAGTCATATTCTAAAGGAAGGGTGTAGTTCCCTCATTTGATGTCTCTTCCTTTTTGTTATTTCTCTGTGCAGATATGGTGTTGTGTCTCCCAAATATGATATGATATAACCAGGGACTTTGGCAGTGTCAGCTTTCCTGTTCAAAAGTACAGAGGGACAAAAAATTCAAGAAATATCATTGCATTATATCTAGTTAAATATAATTTACTATCTTAACCTCTGCCAAACTATTTGAAGGTACATTAAGAAAAATTATGGGTATAATCTGTAAATATTGATAACATTTTCTGTAGAACAAGAAAATAAGAATACTTTTTTTTTTTTTCTTATTACCTGGTCTCTCACTATTAGAGAGACCTATTAGTTCTCTACTATTAGTAGAGAACTAGGGATTTTTGAAAGCCTTTCCCCTGTATTAATGTACAACTCCTTCTTCAATACAGGACTGTTCCTAAAGTAGAGAACACTTATATTGTGTTTACAGAAAAGAATTTTCTTTATGCAAGAGTTTGTATGTGGTCACCATTTGATAGCTGCCTCCTAAAATTATATATCCAGGATGATTAAAGGTATGAAATTACTTTGATCTATGATATCCATATGCATAGCTGCATTTGTTTCAGAAAAAGGTTTTATTTTAAATTTTTGACAAAAGCATCTACAGATAGCATAATACAAACCTGGCGAAGTGCAAGTATTCTATAGTCTGTTATTGAACACAGAACTAGCAAATGTCAAAAGTGAGTGGCTCTTCAGAGGTACAGACTAATCTGTGGAACACTTGTGTGTATGCAGGTTTCTCTGATGGAAATAGGTCAATGATTTCCTGTGGTTTTTTAACACATATGCATCAAAGCAAAGTTTTTGAGAGTAAAAAGCTTAAACGAAAAAAGACCTAAAAGACTTAAATGAACCCAATTATTTTGTGTCTGTCAGCTACAATAATGTTCATCAGTAACTGGTCCCCAAACTCTGAACCATATGTTTCAAATATGGCAAAGAACACATGTACTGGTTTTGGCTGGGACAGAGCTAACTTTCTTCCTTGTAGGTCATATAGTGCTATTTTCTGGATTTGTGACAAGTCCATGGGTCCAGATGGGATACACCCAAGAGTGCTGAGGGAGCTGGCAGAAGTCATTGCAGAGCCACTCTCCATCATCTTTGAGAGGTCCAGGAGAATTGGCAAGGTGCCCAAGGACTGGAGAAAGGCCAATGTCATCCCAGTCTTCAAAAAGGGCAAGAAGGAGGACCCAGGAAATACAGACTGGTCCATCCCTGGAAAGGTGATGGAACACCTCATCCTGGGTGCCATCTCAGAGAATATGGAGGAAAAGAAAGATGTCAGAAGTAGTCAAGATGGATTTACCAAGGGGAAGTCATGTCAAACTAACCTGATAGCTTTCTATGATGTCATGACTAGTTAGATAGATGAGAAGAGGGTAGTGCATGTTGTCTAGCTTGACTTCAGCAAGGTTTTTGACAGTCTCCCACAGCATTCTCATAGGTAAGCTTAGGAATGTGGGTTAGATGAATGGACAGTTAAGTGGATTGAAAACTGTCTAAAAGACAGGACCCAGAGGGTTGTGATTAGGGGCACAGAATCCACCTGGAAGTCTGTAACAAGTGGTGGCAACAACAAACAGCTGTGGGAAAGAGGAAGGATGGGAGGATGTTCAGAGTTGTCTTCCCAAGAAACATATGATGAAGCCCTGCTTTCCAGGAAATGGCTTCACACTTGCCTGGTAGTTCCTTTGGGGTTTTTACTGCTTTTCTTGCTTGTGCAGCTTTTGCTTTGCCTATGAAACTGTCTTTGTCTCAGCCCACAAGTTCTCTCACTTGGACCTTTCCGGTTCTCTCCTGGCTCCCACTGGTGGGATGCGAGTGAGTGGTTGTATGGAGCTGAGTGACCTGCTGGGATTAAACCACACTTCGTGGTATCAAAATGTTGCAGTATTAACTACACAGACACTTTCCAGATTTAATAGCCAAAGGTTACTCAGAAGTCACTTAAGCTGGATAATTAATTTTTCAACAAATTTCTTCCAAATGCTCTGCCCCGACACCATTCTTAAATCTCAATATTTTTCATGCATTGCTGTCCAGCTTTACACTGCAACTAAAGTCAATAAAATGTAATTAAAATCTATTTGATTTAGTGCTTAAAAAATTTCTGCAGGGTACCCACAAATTCTTTACCTTGGCTTTACAGATCAAGTATGGTGATCACAGGTCTAAACCAATCTAGACAGTTTTTTTTCATATTAAACTTTAATCCTTCCCATATGAGACTTGAAGTCCGCTTCCTTAAATCCATCGTTTAATCAGTGCAAAAATCTTTATTGATAAAATTTAAAATCTTCTTCCAGCTACAGTTTAAGTAATACTATATATGCAAGTTTTACATTAAAGTAATGTGCAAGCATAGTTTAGATCCAAAGAGAGAGCTACATTGTTTCTTTTCTATTCAACTCTATCACATATAAATTTGTGCTTAAGTATATAATTCCACCTGTCCTGTGAAAGGCTAGGAAAACATCTAGTGTTGACCTCCCACACAATCTCTAGCTATGGAAGGGATGGACAGAATATGCTCAAAATAAGGAAATTAAAACAAACAAGCTGTACTTGCAGTAATAGAATATTATACTATAAAATTTTGTTTGATTTATTTCTTTTTAAAGGAAAAAAAATCAAAAGTCTCCCTGAAAGTGGTTTCTTTCCCCAATCAGCTCAGAAAATTCACTTAAACAATTAAATGAGACAGAAGTCAGTGCCAAAGAGAAAAATATCTCTTTGGCAACCTATATCAATATAATTTGTGTTTTTCACACACACGCAAGCTCTTTTCACTGGAAGATTCAGACCAAGCAGCATGTAACCAGGGGCAAAGAAGTAGCAGGGACCAAACATGAGCTGGAATGGGGAATGCATTCTTAAGGAGCTCTGCTTAGTGGCATTAAATGAAGCGTGATTTCCAGATCTTTCAATCCATGTTCCTGGTGAGGTAGACTTTAATCTGTCTAGCAGAAGGCAGTTTTTCCCCTGCCTGACTTTCATAATTCTCTCAGCAACAGGTTCAGGAATTACCATGACTTGTTCTTTGAGATACATGCTTTCCTGCTCCAGAATCCTCATATAATGCTTAGGACAAACTGCTAACAATTGTCAAAAACATTTTCAGTCTCGTATTATCTGCCCTATTAGGGCAATCTGTCGTTTGGACTGTCGTGCTCAGATGTAGCCAAGCACAGTTCTGCCAAGCAGATGTAGGCAGCACAGTTTGTCCATATAACTGCAAACGTGAGACAAAGCACAAGCAAGATAAAATGTGGAACAGAGCTTTAGCTTGCCTTTTAAAGGAAAATTTAATTACCAAATGTAAAAGGGGCCAGATGTGGAACCCTAAGTCCACAGGACACTGTTAGACATATTCTTTTGCATTTCCTAGAGACCACTGTTTGGTACACAACTGAAATAGAGTGGAACAGATCCTTAGCTGATACTTGTTATCATCTTGTTTAAGCCTGATACAGGCTTAAAGGAAGGCACAAGACAACTAGGAAAGATGGAAAGGCCAAATTATTGGTGTATTCAGATTAGCATTTAATGGTGGTCTGTTTTCTTCTGTCCTAATTCTTATGCCAGTCTAATGTGACAGTAAAGTTGAGAATATAGACAATATATAGACGAATCAGCTGCACAACTGACTTGAATATGAGCTCTGCAGTGTGCATTTTGCAAATTTCAGGTGTTGCAGTTGTCCATATTAGGTATATTTCTCAATGTCGACCAGTGAATTCCCATGCGTTTACCTAATTTAAGCGTGCTGAAAAGTATTGAATATTGCTGACTCTAGAATATTTGGAATGCTGATTTCAATACAATCAGCATGAGAAACAGTAACATTGCACAATACATCCATTAGTTCATTTTAATCATGTCAAATATTCAAAATTTTTACCCATGGGGAAAAAACATGGATTTGTATGTCCCTCTGTTGCTTACCTGGTTTCTGTGTTGAAACTAAAGGAAAAACATGGAAGAAATTGTTCTATTGACTTACAATAAGGGTATAGAGAACTGAATATTACATACTGAATTTTTACACCAGACACCAAGACACTTTGTAGAGTCTCAAGGCCTTTATTG
>BJBW01006381.1:0-16670 GCA_004320125.1 Scolopax mira | reverse complement strand
CAGCCTCCTTTTCTCCAGGCTCAACACCCCCAGCTCCCTCAGACGCTCCTCACAAGACTTGTGCTCCAGACCCCTCGCCAGCTCTGTTGCCCTTCTCTGGACACACTGTAGCCCCTCAATGTCCTTCTAGTTGTGAGAGGCCCAAAACTGGACACAACACTTGAGGTGGGGTTTCACCAGTGCCAAGTACAGGGAGTCAGTCACTATTCCTGATACAGGCCAGGATGCTGGTGGCCTTCTTGGCTGGGCACACTGCTGGCTCATATTCATCTGCTGTTGACCAACACTCTCAGGTCCTTTTCCGCTGGGCAATCCAGCAACTCTGCTCCAAGCCTGCAGCATTCATGGTGTTGTTGTGACCCATGCAGGACCCAGTACTTGGCCTTGGTGAACCTCACATCATTGGCCTCAGCCCATCAATCCAGATGGATTGGATGCCTCTATAGAGCATTCTTGCTCTCTGGCAGGTCAGCGCTCCCACCCAACTTGGTGTCATCTGCAAACTTACTGAGGGTGCCCTTGATCCCCTTGTCCAGATCATTAATAAAGATATTAAACAGAACTGGACCCAGTACTGGCCCTGGGGAACACCATTTGTTGTTAGCCACCAACTGCATTTAACTCCATTTATCACCGCTCTTTGGGCCCAGTTCTCCAGCCAGTTTTTTACCCAGTGAAGAGTACTACCATCCATGCCATGATCAGCCAACTTCTTCAGGAGAATGGTCCCAAAGGCTTTACTAAAGTCCAAGTAGACAACATCAACAGTGTTTAGCTCATCCACTAAGTGGGTCACCTTGTCATAGAAGGAGATCAAGTTAGTGAAGCAGGACTTGCCTTTCCTAAATCCATGCTGGCTGGGCCCGATCACCTTGTTGTCCTGTAAGTGCTGCATGATGGCACTCAGGATGATTTGCTCCATAACCTTCCCAGGCACCAAGGTCAGATTGACAGGCCTGTAGTTCCCCAAATTCTCCTTCCGGTGCTTCTTGTGGAAGGCCATCACATTTGCTAGACGTCAGTCAACAGGAACCAGCCCTGCTAGCCAGGACTGCTGATAAACAACAGAAAGTGGCTCACTGAGCACTTCCACCAGCTCCCTCAGTACTCTTGGGGGTGAGTACCTGGTGGATCCCATCCAGCCACATAGACTTGTGTGTGTCTTAGTGGTGTAGCAGGTCACTAACCATTTTCCCTTGGATTATGGGGGCTTCATTCTGCTCCTTGTTCATGTCATACAGCTCAAGGGGCTGTGTACCTAGACAACAACTGGTCTTGTTATTAAAGACTGAGGCAAAGATGGCATTAAGTACCTCAGCCTTCTCCTCACCCTTTTTCATTATGTTTCCTCATCATCCAATAGAGGATAGAGATTCTCATTAGTCCTCCTTCTGTTGCCAGTATTTATAAAGAAATATTTTTTGATTGCTTCTTATGGTAGTAACCAGATTAAGTTCCAGTTGGTCTTTGGTTCCTTCTAATTTTCTTCCCACATAACCTGAGAACATTCTTGTAGTCCTCATTTAAAAAAGAACTCAGTCACTGAAAATCAGACAAACTAGTATGACATTTTGGCATATTCACCTTTAATGCCGACATAGAGACAACACTAGTAAGGAGAGCAATGGACACGTGGGGAGCCTAGTAAGTATGAATTCAGCTCCTGTCCTTACCATGATGGTTCTGAATGTTTTCATCTCAGTCTGTTCAGATGAGATATGGTCACAGGAATTATGAAAGAATAAAACAGGAGGGGAAAAGTAAAGGTAAGCATGCATTTAAAAAATTATCTTATCCTTGCTTAGATGGTTTTGGGTGATAAAGGAAATGCTCCTCATGTTTAAGAATGTACTTTGTGAAGTTAAGATATCTTATATCCTCCTGGGTGCTGATTTTCCCTTGGTGGCAGAGAGAGGCTGCAGATGTTGGCAAGATTTATAAGATTCGGATAGGCCATGATGGGACAGGCATTGGGGATGGCTGGTTCTTGGAAAGTGTCACACTGAAGCGGCTTGCCTCAAAGATGAAGGATCCCAATAAAAAGAAGAAGAAGAAAAAGAAGAAGTCTGATGAGGAGGAAGAAGAGGAGACCAAAGAGGCAGAAGGAATGGACGTCTATACATTTGTGGCACACCGCTGGTTGGCTAAAGATGAAGGTGATAAGGAGATTGTGGTGGAGCTGGTGCCTGAAGGAGAATCTGCCCTGGAGGGTAAATATCAGAGGGAACGTGTGTGTGTGTGTGTGGATACAGCAGTTACATTAAGGAGGATAATCATGCTGTGGTGCTTTGTGGGACCATTTTCAGCCCCCCAGCCACCCCATTGCCCCAGGCCTGAAGTGTAGCTTGCACTGTGGTTTGGTTGATCAGCTTTGGGGAGGAAGTGGACAGTGGTCAGACAGAGGATGGAGTAGATAGCCTGAAATGGGAGTATCCCAAAAAACTTCTGTAGATTCTCCAAGGCTTGTCTGGGTCACTTGGTTCACAAATCCCACAGGTTGCCACCGGGTCTGGAAGTTTAGCAACTGTAACTACATATATAGTTAATGACAAGGTCTGGAGAAAGAATAAGCTGCTCATGTTTTAAGATAGATGCAAGCAAACTGGAGACAAAATCTTTCTTATAGCTGACTGTGCTGTCATTTTTGGGCTACGTGCTTTCATGGTGAGCCATAGATCTGATGAAATATGGCTATTTTTGGGATCCTCCTGATCTGCCTTTGCAATTCTACTTGCAGAGAACACGTATGAAGTCCATGTTCTCACTGGGACTGTGTGGGGTGCTGGGACGGATGCTAATGTCTTCTTGAGCATCTATGGCGTAGAAAGAGGAGACACGGGTGAGCGCCAGCTGAAAAGGTCGAATAACCTCAACAAGTTTGAAAAGGGCCAGGTAATTCATGAACTCGACTCACGCGAGCGGAAGGCTGGCAGAGCTCTCACAGTCATCATGATGGCCATTCATTACAGTCTCTTCTCTGCAGGGCTTGGCTGCTTCTTTCAGCTTAAAGCTCAAACGTATTTTATTTCTTAAATATATTATTTGAAGCAAAATGCCTCAAAACATTTTCCAGGGGAAAGTAATTTGAATAATAAGCTGAACACCAATTCTACATTGGAGCCGCTTCTTGCATGTGCTTCCTGTAAGGTTCTGGTAATAACGTTTCCTGCCAGGAATACTTGAAAACCACAAACTTTAAATTAATTTTGGAGAATATTTGTGAGGTAGCTCAAGTATGTCAGCAGCTAGATTGCAAATACAATTCTAAATGTTCTACTGAGCCAGGCAGGGAATAAAAGTAATATTACACAGTGTGCTATAATTACATTATCATCCAATACAATTAAACAACATCTCTTATAGACATATTCAATCAAGTAGGTTGAATATTTGCCATAAAAATGTTTATGAACAATTAACAAGCTACTATTACATCCAGGAATTGTTCAAGGAATAATTTTGAAGAACAAAAATTTACGGAAACAATAAGCAGCTGTGGAAAACTTGCAATCATAAAAAAGAGCCTCAGGTTGTTAAATAAGCTGTTAGCTGTGATTTATGAGCTTGGCAGCAGTGAAGCTGCGACCTGCACATGGTTCTTCGTTCAGTGGGAAGAGCTCCAAGCTGCAAATGTAGCAGCTCTCTGCTCTTGGGAGTAGAAACCCGATGTCTACCAACAAGTTAATCACATTAAGATGTTTAAAGTATTATGATAACAAGGTCTGTCCTGTCACACTAATACAGCTAATAAATAAACCTCATGGTTGTAGTAAATGACAACAGGAAAAATATTCTGTGATTTGAAATAAAGCACAGGAGAGTTTCTGTGGAATCAATATGTTTGTTCCAGATTCGGTCCCGGGGAAAATGCTAAGCCTGAAAGGGCTGAGATTTAGGACAGATGAGTTAAACCCAGAGGAAGCTGAAATGAGGAAAGGAGTGAAGGGTTGTGCAGCTCTGTGGTTGGTACTGCCTTGTGGGAGCCAAGCATGAGTGTTAATGGGAGAGGTCAAACCTCTATTGTTATTTTAGTACATCCACCCAAAGAATACAAGGGGGGTTTACAAACACCTTTTGTTTTAATGGGAAAAAAGACTACCTTTGGCCATTTACTGCCTGCTTTTTGTGGGAAACACAGTCATTTTCCTCTTGCCTCCTATGCAGGTGGATGTATTCACCATCAAAGCCATTGACCTGGGTGAGCTGAAGAAGCTGAGGATCCGCCATGATAACTCTGGTGCTAGCCCAAGCTGGTTCCTGGAGAGGGTAGAGATTGTTGACCTCAAGGAGAGCACCACGTGAGCAGCCTGTCACACCCTTTTCGCACGGTCAGAAAAGGGGGCATGTTCTCAGAAGCCTATAGAAGCACAGGAAGGCAGAGGAGATGCATCATTGTAGCTCCTCACCTATTCACAGGCATCCTTTTGGGAGGCTTGTGATGATGGTGCTGTTGTACTGAGTGTGGGGCCATTGTGGGGTACCTCTGTGAGAGTTTTTGCTGTCCCAGCATCTCTGCAGGTTGGGAATCAACGGTGTTTGGAAAGAAAACTCTGCTTTTCTCTGTTTCTCCAGGAAGGGAGTCTCCCTCCTGAAGAGGTTTCAGAGCCTGCAAATATGTGTTTCCTTGCAAGGCTCCACTCTGGAAGCCCTTGACCTCACATTTCCTTTGGTTTTTGCACCTAACACAAAGATCTGGGCCAAAAGCAAACTCCAGTGATTTTCATAGACAGCTGGATGAGCAAAGCCTAGGCTGTTAGAAACCTGAAATACAGGCTGCCTTTGGGCTGGAACGTGCCTGAAATCACGTTCTTTAAAAGTTGCACAATGCTCTGGTGGGTGGGACTGCTCGTAAGGACCCCAAATAGGTCCACTCTTCATAAACATGAAATGTCTGTTAGATTGGAGGTTCCCTCTAGTTATTTAACTTTTTCTGGGAGTGAAAACTAAAAGCAATCAGTCATATGGGGCTGATAGCTCAGAAATAGTGCTTTTGAGGTTGCTCACTCACCTGTTTATGAATTTAATTCCCACAGAAAATAACAGGGCTCAAGGATGAAAATCAGATGCATTGTTCAGCTTTGAGTAATCCTGTTGTTGTGTGCCAGTTTTTTTTAACTAGCCTCTAATCTGTGCTTGTTTATGTTATTAAAGCCTGTGAAGTCCTGTGTAAGTGCTGGGTGCTGCTGTCATTCTTGTAGGTATTATTTTCCATGCCAGCGGTGGTTAGCAGTTGAGGAAGATGACGGGCAGATTGTCAGGGAGCTGGTCCCAGTGGATGAAGCATTTGTAAAGAAAGATTCGGAAAATGATGGCCAATCTCTTGCAACGCTGGGCCTGGAACAGAAAGGTTTATGTTAGCCCTGTATTTCTTCCAGTGTGGGGTTGAAAAGGAATCAAGTTATAGCATTGATGAGGGCATTAGCAGTTAGCATTCACTGGGCTGGAATTCTGCCCTAAACATGAAGTTTTCAGGTGTGAATGAAGTGTGAAGTGCATGTCAGCCAACAAGGAGTGGACACTCCTCATTTTTTGGTGGTTTAATCATCTTGCAAAATTGGACCCAAACTGAGAAAACTAGAAAGATGGATAACATTTTCCACCTTCATCTCTTGACTGAAATGCACATTCGTTGCTAATAAGGCATAAATCCCAGCCATTTCACATCATGGGCTGGAGTGGTTGAACATTTCAATGTGAAACCAAGTAGAGAGCAAACAAACATGACCACACAAAGGGAAGGGACCTAAATTTGTCTCACTTTCCATCTTGCTGCTCCTGTCCATTGTCCTCTGAAATAACCTTGTCTGCCTTGTAGTTAATTTTGCATGGTAACCACAGAGCAATGACAGACTCCTGGGTCTCATGCTGAATGCTGATGCTGAGTCCCCAGCATTGGCTTCACTTACAGTGAAAGGTCTTAAACTCCCCCCTCAAATGCTTTCGGATACACGAATAATTTCCACAAATTGTATATCCAACAAAATTCCACAAATTGGATAGCCCTTCAGTTCAGGAGGACCTTCTGGGCTGGGCAGCACCTTGGAAACACATGCCTAACTATGGGAGAAACACGCTGGTTTGGGAAACTTGAGTAGGTTTTTGCAGTGAAGTGAAGACTGCATTAGACTTTTCCCCACTTTTTATGAGTTTACTGCACTTGCTAGATGGTGGTGTGATAGAAGCCTCCCTAATGGCACTATTGTGAAGGGTATGTTCATGAATACGAACTCTATATGTCAACATGCACACACTTTCTGGTATGTGTTATATGCACTTATATTATTTGGTGCTGTTGGAATAAAGGGAGGGAGGGAGGGAGTGTGGTGCTTGTTTTTGTTTTTTAAATGAAATAACATTATAGGCAGAAGCTCATTTGAAGAGCCTTGCAGATCCCCAGGAAGCAAATGGAAAGGCTTGAGCACATTTCCTATCTGTAGATATGCAGAGAATGTACTGAATGACTGGAGCGGTAGAAGACTCTGCAGCCAGATAGCCCAGCTCACCCCAGGACCTTCCACAGCATGTGGCAGGGATTAAGAGATTACACCATGGCTGTAATTGGTCGAAATAAAACCCAAACCAAACACACATATGCAATGAAAAGTAGAGTTAATTCCTGCTCAGACTTCATGCTCTTAAGTCAAGATATTTTATCTGACAGCTAAATCAACGACATACACTGTGAAAGTGAAAACCGGGGACAAGAAGAATGCTGGGACAGATGCCAACGTCTTCATCACTCTGTATGGAAGTAAAGATGATACAGGTATGGCTTCATGTATGGAACAGGGTAGTGCCCCATTGCTGAAAGGAGAGGTCATGGTTTCCTTTCATTCCCCACTCCTTTTCAGTACAACTTCAACGTTCTCCCTGTCTCTGCACACATCGTGATAGCTGGGAGCACACCACCAGCTGCTGTAAATCACTGCTGAACTTTGTGATGCTGATTTGCACCAGCTGCTGATCCAAAGGCTTTAATTTCAATTATAGAAACAGCACAGTTGACTGGGGCTGCACTAGTGGGTAGTGAATGCGGTGAATGATTTGCTTTCCTCAGCAGTGAATCAGCATGCTCCTGAAACCCACCTCTCCCCTGCCTCTTTGAGTGGCCCAGAAGTATTTAATCAGCTGATGAGCAAATCCTCTTGGAAGCAGCTGAGCTGTGTGTGCCGTGACTCGGATGCCTGTGAGAGTGACAGGGAAGTGAAGGGTTGGGTGAACACGGCACAAGAGCATCGTCCCTGTGGCGCTGCCAGAGGATCCCTCAATAAAGGAATTCTGTATATTTTGGGTCTCGATACAGGTTTGGGTGGGGGACACACACACAAAAACTCGGCTCTTGAGATGAAAAGCTGTTTTTTACGTTTTTAGACACTTCCCCTGTTCCACTGTTGACATTCCCAAAGGATTTGTTTCACATGCTGAACAATGTCCTTTTGCGTTGCCACAACAGGGATAGTCAGTCTAAAGGCCTCAAAGATGAACAAGAATAAATTTGAGCGTGGGAAGGTGGATGAGTTTACAGTGGAGTCTGTGGACATTGGCGACCTGAAAAAAATCAGGATAGGCCACGACAATAAAGGTAAGGTGATCGGCTTTGTAATGTAGTATTTCTAGTGCATTAGGCATGTTGCTGCATAAAATAACCTGCCACCAAGACCACCAATGTAATTTACCTTTTGGTGTCACTTTGGCTGTTGCTGCTCCTGTCTTTGTTGCTAATGCCTTTCTCATGGCTGTCGCAATAAGAGCACAGTGGTGGCAACTTGCAGGTAGCTTTGCAACCTCTCTCTCTGTAAGAGAGAGCTTAGTTTTGCAGCCACCCCTTTAGAGAAGTTTCTCATACATCACCAAACTGTATTTTTTCTTGTCATGCATGGGACCTATAGACTCATCTCATTTCTCTCTCAATATTTTTGTTGTCATGTTCATCAAGCCTTTTTAGACATGGCTGTGTCTCTACTACAAACAAGGAAAGCAGTGGAAGGACATATGGACTCCTTCCCTGTGGAGGAGCCATAGTTGTTGATAGCTCCTCTGTATTATTACAAGGCAAATTTATCCAAGTAATGAAGTAGCACTTCCATGTGCACATCTTGAACCTGACACATATAGAAATTTAAAGCACATTAGCTCAAACCTGGACAATCGCTTGCAATCATCTTTATGATATTTACTCTGTTTTTCCATTGGTAAAAGAGAGGATGATTTCTTTCTCAGAGGTCTGGAATGCAATGATTCATCTGCTGTAAAGGCTTTGTGGGTTATTAATTGTTATCTCTCCAACCACAGGTAATTCAACTGGCTGGTTTCTGGAATGGGTGGAGATTGATGCCCCGTCGCTGGGACAGTGCCTCAAGTTCCCATGTGGCCGTTGGCTGGATAAATCAGAAGATGATGGAGCCATTGAGAGAACTATCTTCCCCGCAGAACTGCAGACAACAGAGTATATCCCATGTGAGCAGAATGCCATTTCCCCAGGATACACCCACCATTGCAGAAGATAAAATCTCACTAGCTCACACAGCTTCATAGGCTTAGCCTCTCCCTTGAACTGGCTTTGGAAAAATTATAAATCATCACATGCATGCTATTCCAATTACTGCAAGGTTCTTCTGGGTGCTCTGGACTAATGTTTCCTGTATTTGCCATATCAAAGAGTCACTAGAATTCATGTAGCTGTATATGATTGTCTTTTTGCTGCCTTTGCCCTGTCATCTCCAAGTCCTCCACCCATTCCAAGCTGCCTTCCTTGTCTCCAGTTTCCCTTTGATCTTGCTCCATTAAAATATTGCTGTTTCTGTTGTTAAAGCAGATGCTTTGGTCTTGCTTCCAAGCCTTGGTTCCCTCACTGCCTTTGGCACTGAACAGCCATCTCTTGCTGAAAGATCCCCTTACAGAGCTTTTCAGTGTGGTGCTTTTCTGCTGGTGTTGCCTCTTTCACCGTTCTCCAATTTTTTCTTACTCTTCACTTCACACCCTCTAAATAAATGTTTGGAGTAAACACACTATGTTTCAGGAGCTCCTGCTGAGTACTGGGGGGTTTGACTAGATGATCTCCAGAGGTCCCTTCCAACCCCATACCATTCTGTTATTCTGTGATACTAAGCTCAGAGTTTTCAAGTCTGCTACGGCACCTGAAACACTTCTATTCAGGAAACTTCTTTTCCTGTCTCTAGAATATCGAGAACTAGATAACATGACTTTCTTAAATATAGATGACTGGAAAAATTATTTTGCTTATCTTGTAGTTGTCTGTTTTCCTTTTCACATGTGCATCCTTGACTGTGTGCAGGGAACTCACAGCCCTGGGACTTTATGTGACTTTTCTCTCCCTGATCAGCTTCACTTCAAGTTGTCAACAAATATTTCCTGGCTCACCTTCAGGAGACTGTCAAAATTGCTTTCTCCCTTTATTAGGTTGGATGCCTCAATGATTAGGGATGAGGTCTGGAACCTGAGAGTTGTTTCTCACCTCATGCCCTGCCAGATGCTTCCTAGGTCACTCTGAACAAGTAATAAGTTGGTCACACCAAAGCTCATTGCATCCTTCATTGTATACATTGGTGGGATTAAAAGCCTTACATCCTGCGGTCCCTCATTTAGACATCAAAAGTTAGAGCTGCTTCTTCTTCTCCATAAGTACTTGTGAGAACAACCACACAGAAGACTATCAAATGCTTTGGCTCTTTATTTTTTAGTGTAAATACTGTGGTTCCTATTCAAGGTCTCCTTCACACTGGCTGGTTAACCCTCCAAGATCCAGATCCTCCTATCCTGCAGTCTGTAAGCCAAAATCATCTTTTTCCTCTGAGGATCCACCAAGGTCACCTCTTTGTGCCTCCTCCGTACTTTGACCACGCTATCATATCTTTCTTTCTTTACCTAAACTGTCCAGAGCAGAAGAATGGATACTCTTTGCTCCTTTTCTTACATTTGTCAGTCAAATGGAACACATAATATTCTATGTCAGAAGAAATAAATTGGTAGATAGATATAGTGAATACATTCACAGGAGTGGATATAATCCAGAGACCTTGTGCGAGCTTCTCTTCAGGTTTTTCTGTGGTGTTCCCAGTTGATATATATTTTGAAACAGATGTTGACTATATAACTTATTAATATCCCTGTATATTAGAATGAGGCAAGAGTTTCTGGCACACCTTGAGTGCATAAATCATGTAAACCTGATTTTTGTCAGCAGTCCACCTTCAGCCGTAGAAAACACCCAGACCTCCCTGGCAAAAAATTTGCCCTGGGCTGGGTGTCAGAGTTGGCTGTTTCACTGTTTGAACCATTCCCACCCTGCTATTTACTGCCTTCGGGCTTCCTCGCGACGAACCGGGGCTTTCAGTTTGCCAGACGTAACGAAGGGAGTTTTTTGGTGGGGTATTTTGTGGGTTTTGTGGGATTTTTGTGGGAGTATTTTGGTTTGTTTGTTTTTGGTTTTTGTTTGGTTTAGGTGTTTTGGATTTGGGGGGTTCGGTTTTTTTTTGGTAGGCTTTTCTTGTGTTTTTGTTTGGGGGGGTTGTTGGGGTTTTATTTGTTGGGTTTTTTTGTGGGGTTATTTGAGGATTTTGTGGGGTTTTTAATTTTGTTTTGTTTTTTGTTTGTTTGGGGGGTTTTGAGGGGGTTTGGGGTTTTTTTGTGATTTTTTTGTTGGTTTTTTCTGGGGTTTGGTGGATTTTTTTGTGAGTTTTTTGTGGGTTTTTTTGTGGTTTTGTGGGTTTTTTGGTATTTTTTTGTTTTGATTGTTTTTTTGTGGGTTTTTGTGGGTTTTTGTGGGGGTTGTCTGTTGGTGTTTTTATGGGGTTTTGTTGTGTTTTTTGGGTTCTGGTTGATTTTTTTATGGTTTTTTTTGGTGGGGTTTTGTTTGCTTTGGGTTTTTTTTCTGGGTTTTTGTGGGTTTTTGGGGGGTTGTGGTTTTTTTGGCCTTTTGTTGGTTTTTTGTGGGTTTTGTGGTGGTTTTTTTGGTTTTTGGTTTGGTTTGGTTTGGGGTTTTTTGTTTATTTTTATGTGGTTGGACTCGATGATCTCAGAGGTCCGTTCCAACCATGGAGATTCTGTGATTCTGTGAAAAGGGTGTGATTTGCGTTGTGATGACTCACTCCAGAATTGTTTCAGGCCGAGCAAAGGATACCATGTCATTGGCAGTCCAATTAAAATCATCCTCATGGGGAGACAGCTTTAAAAAGGCCATGTACATGACATGGGCGCCTGACAGCCAAAACCTGGTCTACTGGTGACCCTGTTACAGTGCATCTTTACTGATTCATTTCTAAGCTGATGTTAATATTCAAGCAACAAGAGCAATGCCATAGACCTCAGCAGAGAAGATCATTTCTAATTCAAAACACGTAGCATGTGAATTTTGGTCTCCAGGATTTCTCTCTTACATACTGGAGAAACTATTCCAGTTTACTTGCAGCACGGCAGAGCAGATTTCGTTGGGTTGGACAGGAAGAATATTAAGTACCTCCAGGCTAACTCTCTGTAGAAGGAAACTTCTTCATCCCTGTTCTCCTGAGAACCTTATGGAGAGAGCCTGGGTTTTTAATGAACGATTAGTCTCTGATACGCATAATCAGAGTTACTCCAGATACGGTGCCAGACACCTTCTCTCTCCCCCAGCAGAGATGCTGAATCTGAAACACAGCACGAAGCGCTGTAGTGTAAATAGCAAAGGGGACCGAAGTGTAGGAGGATGCAGATGCCAGGCTGCTGAGAAGATTGTGGCAAGGGATGTGAAACGGTGGAAGGTAGGAGGGTGGATCCTGGAGACACTGCCGGGTGCTGAAGGCTGTGCTTATGGTAGTGACATGGACCCACAGGGGTCACATCTTGCAGCAGGAAAAGTCCCTGCAGTCCCCTCTGTTCTGCGCTCTTGAGATCCCACCTGAAGTACTGCATCCAGCTTTGGAGTCCTCAACACAGGAAGGACATGGACCTGTTCGAACGGGTCCAGTGGAGGGCCTGAGGATAATCAGAGGGATGGAGCACCTCTCCTATGAGGACAGGCTGAGAGAACTGGGGTTGTTCAGCCTGGAGAAGAGAAGGCTCCGAGGACACCTTATAATGATCTTTCAATATCTGAAGGGAGCTACAGGAAAGCCGGAGAGGGACTGTTTACAAGGAAGTGTAGCGATGAACTCGATGATCATGGAATCATGGAATCATGGAATTGTCAGAGTTGGAAAAGACCTCTAGAGATCATCTAGTCCAACTGCCCTGCTAAAGCAGGAACGCCTAGACCACATCACTCAGGACAGCATCCAGGCGGGTCTTGAAGATCTCCAGAGAAGAGGATATTTAAGGTCCCTTCAAACTCAAACGATTCTATGATTCTATGATTCTGTAATCAGGGTTGCCCAAGCCTTACCCAGTATTTTTCATCTATAGATTTCAGAAAGGATTTAAAGGACATGGGGACAGGATTCAGTTTGCCAAATGGGCCCACCTGAATTTACATATTTTCATGGCAGTGGTGTTTCCGAATTCCCATTATCACAGAATACAGTGGTTTGGGGTTGGAAGGGACTTTAAAGACCAATTGAGTTCCAACCCCGTGCCACGGGCAGGAAGACCTCCCACCAGACCAGGTTTCTCAAAGTCCCATCCAGCCTGGCCTAGATACAATGGTTCTATGATCATCAATAAATGTTCGGTCATTCCCAGATGGTGGATTTGGAGAATGATTCAGCTAACCCCGAGGAAGATGTCTGCATTCACTTGTCTGTCTCTCTTCAAGCTGCATTGACTGTAGTGATTACAACCAGGGATGTGCACACTTGTTTGAAGTGCAGGCATCTGAACACAGGTTTCTTACTCTGCAAGTTAAACACTATCTCACCTTGGAAACTGAGAATGTTCAGCAAATTTGTAGCAGAGCCAGGAACAGAGCCACAGTCTTATTCTTGGATCAGTCCTGTTCCTGAACAAGTCTGAGTTCTGCTCCAGCTGGACTCTGGACAGAGAAGGTGGGAAGATAGAAGAGAACAAAAGGAGGCATCAGATTCTGGGTTCATGGGGCATTGTGGAGAACCAAGGGAACAGAATAGGGAAGTATTTAGGAGTGTGATCCTTACTGTTCTGCATGCATTATCGATCTGGTAGTAATTATCACATGTGCCTTGGTGTTACAGAGAAGGTAGTACTAAAGAGAAAATGAGATTGGAGTGGACAACAGAGGTGTTTATTTCTTTTCCTTATGATTGGTTTGTGTCACTTGTTTAGTAATGAAAATAATAGGAGATTGTTTATCAACTAGACTAACTAGAATATTTATATACTGTCTCCAGTTGGCTTAATGTCATCCATCTGCCTAATTGCTCAAAAAATTATGAATTCATGTTTTCCTTTAAGACATGAGCTGTTGAAGTAAATCCTGTTTCAGTAACTTTGAATGGCAGGTATAAATATACTGAGTGCATTCTGATCATGTGATTAATCCCAAAATGTCAGTAAATGAACATGCATCAAGGTCAATTGGCTGGTAGGGTTAAAGGAAATTCCTCAGGATTCTTATAGTATTGACCAAGCCGGTAACTAAATGACCACAGGTGTGTGACTCCACTGTGTCCTCTTTATTTGTTGAGTTTTGTAAGCCAGATTTTGCTTCATTAAAAATTTCTTAGTGGCGTTGTTTACTAATGCTGCATGCTAACTTCTGTTGGTTTGTTTTAATTTTCTGCCATTTCCCGAATCAGTTGTTCCTTACGAGATCACAGTCTACACCAGCGATATCTTTGGAGCTGGCACAGATGCAGATGTCTTCATTGTTCTCTATGGAAGTGATGGGATCTGCACTCAGCAGAAATCCTTGTGCCTCAACAAGAGAGAGCAAAGGATGTATTTTGAAAGGAACTCGGTGAATCAGTTCATTGTGGAGGTAAGATCAAAGACTTTCACTGTCATCTTCAGTTGCCCTAAAGGGATTAAGAAGAGAAAATGGAGTAAAGTGGGAACTTTTCCTCTTTTAGGGAAAGCTATTCAGCTATTTTACTTGAAGAATGTGGGCTCAAAACTCTGTTCTGCAACAGATTTACTGTGTGCTGGATCAAATCTTTTCTTACTGACCTCCATTTAGTAGTAGCTCAACAGTACCAACAAACTGCATCCCAGTGGCCCATGTTAAGCCTTGTGAAGGCTGGTGCAATGTTATAATGGAGATGAAATGTGCCAGTACATGGATATCCTTCCAGATGAAGTTGAGAGCCGCTCTGGAAGGTCTTTACATCTTCCATATCCTGGGCCATACTTGGCAAACAGTACAGTAGCTGTTAGTTTCCATGCATGCTGGATCTAATATGTGCACCTCTCCTTATCATTCTTATTTGCCTACATATTTGCTTTCTCTTGCAGTTTGCAATACTTTGAAAGGTCATGGGAACCAAAGACTTGCAGTATCGCTGAAACTAGTTGCCTTGTGTTTAAGGTTCCTTTGCATCATTCCATGTTCCTATTTCAGCAGATTGTGATGAAGAGGTCCCTGGTGCTCACTACTTAAGTAACACTTCATTTGTGGTGGAAAGTGTTCATTTATTCTAACTCTATGGAAACCACCATGGTTCTCTGTATCGTCAGACAGAACTTTGCTGCAGACTCTGTCATTTTTGAATAACCAAGGTTTTTTAAAAGATCTTATAAAGTATTTGCTGAAGCCTTTGCACAAGTGTATGCAAATAGTAAACCAATGCACATCAGTGAGTGAGCTCATTTGTGACTGCAGTATTCAGCAATTCCTAGTCATAATATATTCTTTTTGCTGAGAATTTCTGAGAGGCAGTAATACATAGGCAGTACTTGTTGGTACTGCTTCATGTCCTCAGCTTCCCTCCCTGGATACAACAGCAATGCTGACTGTGTAGAGGACTGCAGAACCTCTCTGTGTTTTGAGCTTGGTTTGTTTTTGTAAAATTATTGAAGGCAAATCTCAAAACCAAACTTTTTAACAAGTTAAAAATGCTCCCAGCCCACATTGTTGTTATATGGCATGAATCATAAAATAAATCCCCAGTGTGATTCCTTAAAAACAAAGAATAAGATTTATTTTGGTGGAGTTTCCACACAGTTTTTCATAACAGAGGTTGCATTAATCCATAGGTATAAATCTTAAACTGAGTGTAATTGTTATTTCTCTATTCCATAAGATTTATTTCAGGTTTGGTAGAATCTGAAACATCAGTGCTTTGCCTAGAGGAAATGAGTGAAAATGCAGTTTGTTTCCCAGATTTACAACATCATATTAGCCTGTCCTGAAACTTCATTTGGAGTTCAACAGACCTTAAAAGCATCAACTGAAAATCACCCATTTTTTTTTCATGGTTTCACTTGCTCCTACCATTTTCGTATTTAACAAAAAAGCCAAAAAAATTAGAGACTGGTCTCAGCTGTGCTCCCAAGTGATGATTTGCTGGAGATGCCTATAGCAGGGTAAAGATCACTTTTTCCTTTAACATGGATCTTTACTGGTCCAGTGACACTTTATTGCTGCGTATTGATTAAAAGCCTCATTGAAAGATGAGTATTTGGACAGGACAAAAGAGGAGAAGATAATTTTCCCCTAGTGCATGCTTGTGTGCATGGACAAATTGTAGAAATGGGATTGGATCATTGTAATTGTTTTGCAATGATACTTATGCTGTCTAAAGTCTGGGCAGGGCTGGTGAGGTCAGACCTTGTTTGTTCAGAGCATGAACTCCTTGAACAGCCCAGTCAGCCTTACTGAGTCGAGGAGCCTTCTGAAATCGTGGATGTCTTCACTTCAGTATGGGGCAATCCTGTCAGCTGGGAAGAGAAGAAGGGAGTAGCCTCCAGTGGTGCAAATTGAGATGTTTGGTTTTCTCATGTTTCCAAGAAAAAAAAGACTCCAAGTCCCTATGGACAGAGAGACAGATCAGTGTGCTTCTCTTGCATGCACTGGTTTGGGTTTTTTTTGGAGGCTAACTATACAAAAACTTGCACTGAAATAACCAAAAGCTTTTGCTAAGGAGGCAACATCATTTTTCCTGTCCAAGCCTTTGGAAGGGAGGTGGCTTGAGAGCAATGGACTAGTAACAAATTACATGAGTAGTATGGTGAGGCATAAAAAAACAGTAGCCGCTTCGTAAGATAGTGATCACTTTGATTTGCTCAGAATGACATTGGGATTCTGTGGTGGATCAGGAGAGAAGTAATATAAAAAGCCAGGCAGTTAATACTGTATTTTGACAGCAAAGCTATTCTTCCAGTGTTATAAGAGTGCACATAAGTGTTCAAAAAGGAAAGGAATATCAAAAGAACTATTTAGGATGTGGCAGAATTGCAATTTCTAAAACATTACCTTCATTCCTGCCTCATATGGAGAAGCTTGAGATGCAGGGTTGGTGCTGTGTAACCAAATCTATCTCATGGAGTGGGTAATTTGTGTAGAGCAAGATGCTCTCCATTTTTGGAACAGAAGTTTGAAGAAACCCTTTAGCTAAAATGCAAGTTAGGCCATAACTGGTATCAACACTAATATTTGCTCCTCTGGGACTTCATATGGACATGAAAAACAGGAAAAACAGTCCTGTTCAACATATTCATCAGTGACCTGGACGAGGGGACAGAGTGTATCCTCAGCAAATTCGCTGATGATACCAAACTGGGAGGGGTGGCTGACACCCCAGAGGGCCGTGCTGCCATCCAGC
>BJBW01006378.1:31197-66695 GCA_004320125.1 Scolopax mira | reverse complement strand
ATGATATAAACCCACGACGAAACCTTAATTCTTAACTGAATGACCCATTTGACATCAAATTACTCTGATATTTCAATTCCTCGTGCCTCGACAGGCTAACAGCTTTATCTCTCTCCACGTTCAAGGCCTTGGGAAGTTAGATCGGCAATCAAAGGAATAGGAAAAGCAATACAGAAGGTACATAAACTCAGCTGAATATCCTCAAACGTTTTCTCAGCATGTCAGCTGTTACAAGATCGGGCACCTGGATAGTAAATTACTGGAGTTTGATTTGTGTAACTGATATTTTGTGTGTGGTTACCAAATTAGCAGAAACAATCCAAAAATTCCCCATAGTTACTGGCGTCCATGTTCTGTTTTTGAAATGTCATTGCAAGTTTACTTGGGAAGGAGCTTTGAAGGGCAGTTTTCCAGAAACAACTTAAATACATTTTCATGGGTCAATTTCTGAAGAATATTATTGTTTCCATTCTGAATTGCTTGACCTTCATGTTATGAAAATCAAAGTCATGCAAAGCCTTTTTTATATAAACTGAAATTAGGAAAATGTCACTCCTTTCATTGGTAAGAAAGGCTCAGAAGCATGCACACACGCATATACACACTGCATTTCAACTCCCAGCCAATTTTCTATTTCAGTAAATAGAGAAAAAGGGAAGATTTATGGCAAGAATAGTTTCCATTTCTTTCTCCATGATTTGATTTTTTTCTCCCTGTTATCCACAGATCAGAGAGGAATATATTCAAGTAGAGTAACCACACACACAAGGAAAGTTAAAACTTTATCAGAGATAGAAACAGATCTTGGGGACCTCCTTGGTTAATTTACTTTATAGATAATGTGTGATTGGAGGGCGTGTGTGTGTGGGGGGTTATTAGAGCACTCATTTGGGGCAAGCAGGGAAAAGCAAGGCGAGGAACTTCTGCTGAGAGACACCTTGAGGTCAGAGAGACGACAAGTCACAGGAGGAAGAACCCTCCTCTACACGACGTTACCTCCTTGTAAAACCTGACAGATTTTTTTCTTCCGTGATTCAAAGTCAATAGATGCAAGAACATAATGACCAGTTGACCTTAATGAGTAATAAAAGACCTGCACTGCTTTCTCCTGTCACTAACAAGTACCACAAACTCTTCATGCTTTACTAGAGTTTCCCTCCCTCTTTTGCTGCTTATCTTGCAGTGTAACCAAAGGTCATCTTTATTAAAAGACCGTTTCTGCCTATTTCTAGTTTGAAAATCACAAGTCAGCGAACAATATTAAAAAATTGTGCTGCTTCTGGGTTGTTCTGGAGCTACAGTCATGGACAGGTCAAAGAAAATGGCACGGAAAGAGAGTGAGAGACCAGAAATAATATTGCAGAAACCAAAGGTGAAGAGAGGAAGCTACTTCCTAATGGCACAGGTACTTCACCATGCTTATTTTCCCAGAAAAGCTGGATTTTTGCACATAGGACTCTCGTCACTACAAGCCAAATGATGCATAACTACAGAGCTCAATTGTTTGGTTTTTTTTTTTAAAGATATGTTAAATATATATTGATTTGTAAAGGCAGCATGACTGAAAACATACTGGCCTTGGGAAGGCAGTAGCTTTAAGATTTGTACAAACCCCCTCTGACGGGTATAAGGAGCGTTGTATCAGAGACGGAACAGGGCGGGAGAGCCCGTGCACACACTCCCAGCCTCTGACCAGAGCTGGGCACAACATCACCCTCACCAATCTCACTGTCCACATGGCCACAGTTTGGGAGGGAGCAGCAAATGGTACCCCCAGGGAGAAGGAAAACTTTCCTGGCAGAGGAGAGGAAGAGGGAAGGAGGAAGCGTCACCTGGCTGGGACTCAGGGCTGGCAGTTGAACAGCACCCTGAACCTTCCCAGGCTGCAGAATCAGGAGGGAGAAGTGCAGAACATTCCAAAGCAAGGGCTGGTAAGACTTTTGCACCCTGAGCCATCTCATATATTCTGTCAAAACAGTATTTACTGAAAGATAACGCGGAGTTTTACAATAGATTATTGAAGCTATTTTCGTAGCCTGTGCCTGTAAACTCAAGTTCTACAGCAAGTGCCAAGACTGAGGGCTCAGAGGGAGAGGAAAAAACCACGAGTTAATAAATTCAGCTTTGCTTTTGTGAGCAAGGCACCCCCTCCCAACCCCATGCTGATAAAACCTTTATGCCACTCCATCGCATATTCTCTCTCTCCCTCAATTCCAATTTGAGTTTTCCCACATCATATGTAGCATATGCAGAATACACGGTGGTTCTGGGTATAAAGGTTTCATTAGCACTCATTTGGGATGCAGCATAACTCCCTCGTGATTTCACGACGTGGAAGTGAGGGAGCCATTCCAAATACCTCCTGCTGAAACATTTATAATGCAACAAGCCATCACCCACTTTATCTTGTGCTCCACATCCACCCTCCACTCCCACACGCTGCCTACCCCCTTACAAACAACAATTTGGGTTCATTTCTGAGACCTGAATAACCAGATCACTGCCGTCTACACGTGCACCCAGTCCCTGTGTCTTGTTGTATATTACTATTATTTAAAATCCTTTATTTATGTGGGGGTTTGGTGCTGAACCGGACTGAAATAACTAGAAGAACCCTACTAAAAAACAAACCCCAAAACAATTCCCTCACCTTTATTTAAATGCCCTTTCAATTTTTGCTTTTTTTTTTTTTCATAGAAATACCGTGGAAAGCTATTGCAAGAATTCAGTTAATGTTATGTCTTGAAATACAAAATACATTCTGCAGAACCTGTATACTAGAAAAAGTTCCCCCAAAAGCAGAAAAACATCACATTTTAGCAAGATGCAATTGTCTTTGTTTTGCTGGCTATGGAAATTAGAAAGAAATCTGTTATTTATCTTAGCTAATCAGGAAGTAAAAAAACTCAACAGCGTGTCTTTGAATGTATCTGTCATTTTAAAGTCTAGGTACTATACATAGTCTCTAATTGTACCGGGGGAAACGGTGTTAGTATGAAAAGCTATTAGGAAGAGTATGAAACTTTTGGGTGGATACAGCGTTAATGAGAGCTCATTACTTTACTGCAATTTTTGACATACTGCATGTTTTTCTTATGGTCCCAGCTCCCCAAGAAAAGTAAGTTTTACTTCTCTAAAAAGGCAAAATCCAAATTATGCTCCCCCTCTGTCTGCAACCAAAAAAAACCAGAATAAAAGGATAAATAATTTCAATCCCTGCTACTTGAAACTACCCTAATTGCTTAGGATAAAACAAGTTATGACTTCCAAATGAGTATGGTTAGCAAAATAAAGAACATTTAATACCTGCCAACATAGAAAATAGCAAGGAATTGGGTGTGGGGGAAGATGAACCTGCTGCTCCCTGGCACGAGGCTGCAGCCCCCCCAGCATCCTTCACCAGCTGGAGCCATGCGACTCTTCATGCAGGAAACACGAGACTGTTACTTGAGCTGATTCCAAAACTAACAGTGATTTAAGAATGTAAGGTATTTTTATTAGTTTTAGACAGATTCTTAATGACATGATTTATAGTGGTTATTTTCACATGTTAGAAAAACGCATACAGGCTTCTCCATACAGATAGACTGGCCCTGAGTAGCTTTTTACTCACAAGTTCTGGAAGAAGATGGGCCCTTTCATACAGATTCAGTTCTAAGTTGAACCATCTTAAACAAAAAGTTTGAGCTTTCCTTCCTCTGATTAACTTTTCCAATATTAAATAGCATTGGAGCAAACCAGACTTTCTGTTCCCTTCAAATGTCCGTCTGGATTTCCCGTATAATAAAGTGGCAGAATTGTAAACAGAACAAAAACTATACCAATATGAAATTTCCTGATCTACATTTTCATCTGTTGTGACCCCCTCTGATAAATAAATTTTAAAAAAGAACAAACCAATGACAACAAAAAAACCAAACCCCCAAAATAGCACCCTTTCTAGGACACGTCTTTAGATCAGACTGGGCTCCTCTCTTTACTTTCGAATATCCACACCAGTTGCAGGGGCAATGCTGCATTCCCACCACAGGCTGCAGATAATTACCTCAGGCTCTTTTCAGAAGGATACGAGTCCTTTCTGCATCTGCTGGACGAGTAGAGGAAATGATCTCATTGTTACAGCGGTAGCATCACAGTGACACAGTCAATACAGGAGACAATTCTGCATCAATCTGATAAAAATTCTATTCTTCCTTGTCTTACAGCTGGACACAAAATGAGATCAGATCCAAATCCCAGCTCGCAATGTAATTTTTCTGCCTATTTCTGCCTATTATATGCCTTTAGCATATTTTACGGTCTTCTTTCCCCCAGAAAATTAAAATTGATTTAGTCCATTTCTTTTTTCTTTCAATCCTCAATTAAGGCACTCTTGTGTGCGTGACTCCAGCGTTAAGTTTGTTTTGAAAACTTGAATTCACCGCTCTGTACATGCTAAATTTAGTCTGATTGCTGTTGCTGTCTAGCAGATAACGTGGGATGCAGAAAAAATCCCAGCCCAGATCCTTCTCTGCCGTACAGAGGCGAAGGCAGCAGAGGGAATAACTACAGCACCACTACTCTTCTGGAGGAGGCCACGCATCTTCCCGCACCCTCTGTGTTGCCTGGCATCCAGCCCGTCTGCCTACACCATGCAATGCACTTATTGAGGACATACAGCTGAGGAAAAGCTGTAAAATTTCCTCTAACAAACACGAAGAGTCTAATTCTAACCGCTCTTCTCGGGCACTGCCTAAACCCAATAAAGAACAGGGATAGTAGGAAGCCATACGTGTTCCCATCAGCTTGTGTCCCCATTAATTTCTTGTGCCCTTCCTTCACTGAGGAGATCAAGAAATACTTTCATTCGTACATGAAAGGTTTGGGTTGTGTTGCAAGTCCTTAGGAGGGGAGCTCTGGTTGACATTTCCTAAAGTGAAATTCCTTCATTTCATAGAACTTGGGCAACGACACAACTCAGCGTCCCCTCTGGATAGAGAGGGTTTCCACTGAGATGGAGGAAATGCCGAGGCGACAAAGAACAAACAAATCCCCAAATCGAAACCAAGAGGAGTCTCCACAAAATGCTTTGAATAAATGAGTTTTCAAAACCTTCTACAGGAATTGTCTTGTTAAGACACTCTTTGAAGAGTCGCCGTTGGGTGGGCACCGTGGTGTTTCCCTCAATGACTCCTAGGGGCCCACAGAGGCACCATGGGTTCCACCACCTGCTCTCCAAATGCCAGGCACACTCCTGGCCAACGTAAACAGAGGCAGTTTGTACATAAAACAAATCAAATGACAAACCCTACCAAAAACAAAATGCTCCACTGCACACACCATTCTCCCTTAGGGAGAGAATCAGAGAACAAAACACACGAGACAGATGTAAGTCATGTTGCTTAATGCACTCCTGGAAGGCACTCGTAAAAAGCCTATTTTAAAAACAGAGTAATTTCCTGTTCCTACTCTTTTTTTTTTTTCTCCTACACCACAACAATAACAACTCATTTTGAAATTGAGGATAAAGTTTGGTACAATTACACTAGGCTCATCCCATCCCTGAAAAATAAGAACCCACTGTTTCCTAAAAGGGTTGGGAAAAAAATTCAGGTCAACCAAACCCGTGAAAAACTGCAAGAGGTAAAGAAGGTCTGGTCCTCCCAGGAGGAGGAAATGTGACCTCTGACAAATCACACATTATATCCCGTTAAAGGAAGATAAATTAATTTGAAGGAAATACTTTGATAATGTTCCTGCACAAACACAGCCAAGCTCTTATTTGCATAGCCTTAAGTATACACTAGCATACATTTACTTAAATAAATATTACTTTTCAGAACAATTTTGTTTCTTTATTTCTATTTTTTTTCCACTAATGAGCAGAGATGACAGCAAAATAAGTGATTAATTTGACTTCAAGTCCATTTGCTTAAATGATAAAATACACTGATGTAGGTATTAGCTAATTTTGCCCATAAATACCTTATATGCACCTTGGTTTACTATGAAAGCCATTTGCTACTTCTACACAATTTTTCACGAAAAGTCAAGCATTTTGGAAACAATATGCTAATATCTAAAAATCTTTGGCCTTTTCCAGACTTAGAGTCAGATTTATAGCACCACAGGTCGGTGTGGCTACAGGGTGAATCTCCATCCTGCCCATTCATCACATGCCAAGTGAGTTTTGAGAACATTTACCTGCCCTAGGATGAAACACCAGGTGTGAATTGGGGGCTGAATGGCTGCAGAGCAGTATAGTCATATTCCACCCTCATTCTTGGCAAAAGTCACTTGCATTTAGCTCCCAATTTGTGCATTAATAGTGAAGCCTTCCATTAAGAGGAGCTTCTGGAGGGACTCCTACATACTGACGCGTGCTACAGAATTTCAGCCTAAAAAGGGAAAGCATGGAGAGAAAATAAACCCTCTAGAATAAAAACAACGTATAAATCAGCAAAGTTTCTGTTGCTAATTCAACACAGTGTTATCCTATGCCAGGCTTCGAAATGCTGCCTGCAAACACACGGGATTATTGAAAATAACGACGCCAGGACTCATCATTGAAGGCACTGTGTTTGGGGAAGGGGTGGGCTGAAAAGAAAACACCAGGACCCCTTGTCTTTTACACCGGCACAATCAGCACAAAACTGTTTTTCCGGGGAAGGGGTTGCACAATCACTGAATCTCATCCAGAAAATTGCATATTTGCTCCAACTGCCTTAGTCAATACCAGCCACAGCGAACATTAACGCGCCGCCAAACGCGCAAAATAAATGCTGTCTTCTACTCCAGCACTCAGTATTACTATTATTATTATTATGCTTCGTCTGTTCAAAAAGCTTTAAAACACAGGCTTTCCTAATTTGTAGTGCATGCAGGCCCGGCTTTGTCTTAAACAGTTCCTGACTCGGGGATTAAAAGTCAGCTGGACAGCAATGTGGAAATTTCTTCCGCAAAAGCGTTCTGTTTTTCTAAATGAATTACCATGCTTTTAGTGCCTTCAGGGAAGGAGCTGCAGAAATAGGTGTAAAGCGTTGGCATGTTTCTAAAAGCAAAAATTGACCAAACTTCATCAAAGTAGGGTTTTGCAAATGCAGGTGACTGTTGTGTCAGTATTATTCAGGGCTTTGTCATAAATCTGCATTTTTTACTTTTTCCTATGGCCATCCTCAGGGGAACCCGGTTTTTGTCTTCATCATTAAACAGAAGGTTTGCAGATTGCTCCCTTTCTGTCTCACACATGTCTATTCTGTTCTCACAGCAAATTTATCAGAAGTAAACTTCCATGTCATACTGTATTAATCAAACAAATACAATTATTCACACTGGAACCACAGATCCATATTTAAGTAGAACCAATTGAAGACAGCTATTTTTTTCTACTGAAAGATATAGATTTCTTGGGATATAGGATGACATAGAAAAAACTCCAATCCAGAATACCTGTGGAGTAGCCACTGAGAGCTTATTAATATACCTAATTGCTCTGTTCTCCTCAAGTGATCAACGAGATGAGCTTTCTTTAGCCAGATGTGCCATAGGCTCCCCACTTGCTCGGCTCTGCCTCCGGGTAATGCAAACCATTTTACCAGGCTGAGGTTTTAATATTGGTTTTATAAACATCTTAAGGGATAGAAAAAACTCTTCCAGTAGGCTAGCGAGTCACTGAAGATGCTACGATGGTGTGCAGTATAGGCCCAGCTTAAATAAAAGGGCTATAATTGGTCTCTTGCCCCTATTTAAAGTAAAATAAGTGCCTAAGGTTTTAAGAAGTGCAGAGCTTGAGTCGCTCAGAGTGAATTTAGAAATTGCTGGACAATTCTGAAAACGAGGACAAACTGTTTTTTTCAGCCAAAATATGAATAAGAATCTAACCCGAGGCCGCAGTTCACTGAAGATCCTATGGTCCAATATATTTGTTTTTTGCTTCTCTTGTGTTTTCACATCCGCACACACACAAAAAAGAGCCTTCTCTGGTCTCCATCCTGCTCTTTGTCAATTCTCTCCATAGTGGAAACTGAAAATGAGTCACTCGCCCAAAGCCATGAAGCTGAGTAAAAGATCTGTAACTACACAGAGAGAGTTCACCCTTTCCTACCTAAAACACAGATACAATTTTGCAGAAAAATCCACAATAAAAGCAGGGACCTCGCAAGAAATATCCACATCCAACAGTTTGAGCTCAAACTGTAATTACTCAGTATTCCACCAGGAAGCACATCCCATTCCCCCTGCCCCTATGTTTGTTATTTGCTGCTAAGAGAAAGGATTAGTATCTGCAATAAAGAATCAATAATATTCCAGTTACAGCAGACTTTCAGTCTGTATTTAAAGCCACACCATCCACCACGGCGGCTTCGCCTCTTCCGAGATGGGAGTTCTCAAAACTTAAGTTTTCAATTAATAATTTCAGCTGAAGAGGCACAATAAGTGAGAACTCCACAGCTTTCTAAGCTTGCCTGGCTGTAATTACTTTCTAATTGTTAGAAATGAAAGATTCATCTCCACGGCAGATGACTCTGCAGCATTCCCTCTGCTTCACAAACTGGCGATGTCTTCGCTGTAGCCCCCCAAGGACCTCTACGGGCACGGCTGGAGGGAAGGACCCAGCTCCCAAGCTCTCTGCCCACAGAGTAGATTCCCCTCTACTCTCCAACAGAAGATGGAAATCAGACCAGAAGTATCCCTTTGCCACTTTTTCGGAGAAGAAATCTTTGTCTTTACAGCATTTATCAGAACTGCCCTTACGAATCAGTTTCTCTAGAATCTCCCCACGAACAAAAGAAGGCAGTTATTCGCTGATATTTCATTAGAGAGACAGAATTCCAGGGACGTACAACCACGCTACTTTGCTGTCTCCATCCCTGGGGACAGAAGCCCTTGGCAACAGGCAGGACCTTATCCTTCTAATACCGAATAGAAGGCGCATTTCTTCACGCTAAATCTGGAATTTGCAACGTTACATAACCCCATTCCTTTTCTATTTTCTCCACCATCTGATGTTGCATCTCAAAAGGTCAGCTCTTTATTTTTGCTTACATCAACTTCATGTTCCAATTCAAGTTGAATTAAGAATGCAAAAGATTACACATGCACCTTGCTGGTAAAAAACACCTGATATCAGTTTTCTTCCTGGTGTTGAGCAGAGCATTAAAAGTACCCAGGAATTCAGTAGGGAATGAAAATTACATTGGACGAAAGTGAAAAGGCACTTTAAATGACAGTGTAATTAAACCAAATTACTTCATATCTGAAAATGCAGCAATGTAACAGCAAACTGATTGGAACTTGGAAGTTTTGTCCCATAGAAAATGATCATTTTTCAATGTCTCCCCAAGTGGGATAAGAAGGTTAAATATCAAGGAATTATGGAATCATGGAGTCATAGGGGGTTGGAAGGGACCTCTGGAGATCATCTAGTCCAACCCCCCCACCAGAGCGGGTCTACCCAGAGCAGGTTGCACAGGAACTTGTCCAGGAGGGCTTGAATATCTCCAAAGAAGGAGACTCCCCCACCTTTCTGGGCAGCCTCTGCCAGTGCTCTACCACTTTCACAGTAAAGAAGTTCCTCCTCATGTTTAGGTGGAACTTCTGATACTCAAGTTTGTGCCCATTTCCTCTTGTCCTGTCACTGGGCACCACTGAGAAAAGACCAGCCCCGTCCTCCTGACACCCTCCCTTTAAATATTTGTAAGCATTGATCAGATCCCACTTAAGTCTTCTCTTCAAGACTAAAAAGACCCAAGTCCCTCAGCCTTTCCTCATAGGAAAGAAGCTCCAGGCCCTCTGAGGGTGTCTTTCCGAGCCCCCCTCACGTTCCACCCGCTGCCACTCAGCAGCAAAGTCACTGCACAAATCATCCGAGTGTCCCCAACAATTATACATCTTGAAGTGTGAAGAGTTTAAAAAAACCCAACAAACCGACCCACAAATGTTGTACAGCCCTTAAGCAAATTTGTAATTCTGTGGTTTTTCACTACAGCTGAAGATACACATAATTACCTTTAAACATTTCTAAATTTAAAGTGAGGAGCATTGTTGAATACGGGAGAACAAGCATAAATTATTCTCTTAACATTTTTTCTACCGTTGTAATGAATTGTTCCTAATTACAATAAAAACATTATAGATACTGTGTTTTGGAAATAATTAGAAGGGTTCAGGCAGGTTTACCTTGCTATGAAATTGAAGTTATAAAGTACTTCTAATATTCCTAATATTTTGAGGTCTTGGGGAAACCAAAAGAACATAGGACTGTGTTTAAGACATTAATAGAAATTAGCATTTATAAGAAGGCAATTATATGTGCAAACCTACATTAATTCCCATTGACTGCTTGTTTAGAAACTAAATATTTATGCTTTGAAGTTCTGTGGTCCAAAATTCTAAAGAGTTTTAAATCGGTGAAGGTTTTAAACACCCTTGCTGCTTAATACAGTTGTCAATCTCTAGCAGGGTCTCTAGACTGCAATTTAAAAAATACTGATCTAATAACTATTTTATTTAAGTCAATAATATTTAAGGGAGATTCGGGTTTAAAATGCCAGGTAGGGTTTTGAGGGGGTTTGAGGGGGACAGGAGGAAGGAAAGTTACATGATGACAGCTGATAAAACAATATTAAAGCCAGAGACAAGTGAACTTCACTGAGCTCAGAGTTTGAGTTCAGGTCTGATAAGCATCCAGGAGTCCAGAGGCTTATCTGGGCTTATCAGAAATAGCTAGATCCTCTGGGTCTGCAGAACTGAGCTGTAAATCTTGCAAGAAATCTCAGCTTCTGGTTAGAAACACTTCACAGACAGATTATTTCATTGCATTTTAATTATGGCTCTGATTGGGACTCAGTAGGCATATGAAAGTGAAAAGAAAAATGAGCATGCTCGCTTTTAGAATTTCCATAAAGATTCCTCAATCAGAGTTCAAATTTTCTAAAAAAACCTCACACCTTCAATTTTGGAATTGGACCTGAGACAAACTGTGAGGGTTTGTTTGCTCGTTTGGTTTTGGTAACTGCATTTATTATCCAGACCCAGTCAAACTAATGAACCACGAAAAGCGATATTAATTTTAGAACTCACCGAGCATTGTTCTGGGATCTGCTGAAAATACCATCAATAACAGAAAATATATCTAGCGTGAAGACAGCTTGTCAACAAGATGACTGAGTCCCGGACTCTTAAATTGGTTATTCTAGCTCACATAAGATCTTATTGACATGGATATATCTGAAACAATTCCCTCAGACATAGTCATGAGGTTTGGGGAGATCTAAAGCCAAAATAAATTACTGAGCCACGTATTTCTAGAGGTCAATATTATTTATTTCCTTCAAGAGAGGAGATGGTGATGAGCAGGAACCTGATGAAATTTGTGCCCTGGACACATCACAGGAGCTATCCAAGTACAACAGCTTTTCATTTAGCACATCCCATATTTTGGCCAGAAATTTTAGTTGTCATTTATTAATACTCCAGTTTGTTATTGAAGGAATTTCTCAAGGATGAAGATCAGGATGATCTTTTTTCAGCAGATTGCCTATGAAACCTCTCAGAAGTTCTGCTCAGAGCCGCTGTTTTGACATCCCCTGCTCCATCAGAGTCTCCAGGACCCGACCTCTTCCTATCGGCCAGCCCTGGTGTTACTGGAAGATGGAAACCCTCCCTCTTCCTATCACTTGTTTGGAAGCTCTTCCCTTAGAAGCTATTGCTGGTTTCTTTCCTCTAAAAGCCCTGCACTGGGCTTTGGTACAAACCCATGGTGTTTGTACGGACCGTGCCTTTCCCATCTACTGCCTTCCCCCAGGAGGAGGATATACACACAGTGGGGGTTCGTGGTGAGATTTCATTGAGCAGCTGCTTCAATATTCACTGAAGCCAAGATAAAGATCCCCATTGACCTCAGCACACTTTGATTTATTTTTAATTCTGCAACATAACAAAGTTTTACAGGGAATGTTAAAGACTCTCTTCTTGTTATTAGTCTTTTAAAAGACTGAGGTGTTACCAGTAATTCATGAATCTGGCGTATTTTGTAATATCTTACACAGTCTGTTAACGACAAATAAAAGAATGATAGCAAAACTCTGTATCTCCTCTGCTGCTAATGTTAATTGGCTTCATGCAAACTCCTTCAGGTGTCTGAACAAGGGTAACTCGACTGGATGAGTCTCCACAGTTGCAGGTCCCACCCCAAGCCCTGGGCAGCGGGTGTCTGGGAAGGGACGAGTCTACTCACATCATTCCATATGCTCCCAAGGCATAAACAATATTGATCCCATTGACCGAGCCCCAGCTACAAAATAAACACATGATTTCAGACCCCAGCACCATTCACGACACTCAGAAAGTTCTCTGACACTCCTGGATACATTCAAAGGCACTGAGCTGCCTCTGCTTTCATATAAAGGTGCTTAAATGTTCCCTTTTTCAGCATTTTTCTGCCCATGAACCTTAGCTAGAACTCTGAGGTCACTCTGGCATGCGAAGACAATTCACATAAAATTATCATTAGCTATTTGAAGGAAGACAAGTGATTGTACAGAACTGTGCTTTTTCATAGGAATCCAAAAGGCACAGAATATGCCCAACTCTGAGTTACTTATGTCTAATTCTATTCAATTTTAAAGGCACAAAGGATGTATTAAGCAAAAAAAAAATCAAACCCAGTGTATTTTATGCATAGGAACTATGAAGATTTGCAAACAGCATGTTGGTGTCAGCTGTAGATTTATTTGGGTTTTATTAACAAAAAGTTCTTACAGTGATGTTAGAGTGACATCAGGCATTTGCTTTCCCAGTCAAAGCCAGGTGGTGTTTTCCCCACGTGAGTCCATACTGGGGGCAGTATTTTAGGGTTTTTTTAAATACATGTATATATTAATGTACACACACATACACATATACACACATATATTTATGTGTGTATATGTACACACATATATAATTATGAATATATACATAAAACCAAATGCAATATATAAAAATAATTGCACTTGCAAGCCCAAGCACTGAAACTCTGAAGTTCTTTACCAAAGAGAAGCTGGACAGAGAGTGTGAGTAGGCACAATCCAACTCCCTCGCAGCTTTCCAGTAAAGACTGACCTGCAGACACTCTGCTGTATGAGTGGGAGGTAAATCTGCTTCTATGTTAACTTAATCTTTGGCCTTTCTCAAGCAGATACTGTGACTGCTTCACTGTGCTGCATTTTTTTTTACATTTAATATCTTCAAAGGAAGAATACTGTTCCAGAAGGACCAAGCCTAAACCACCAAATAGATTTCACACTGGACTGGACCACCGATTAGATGGAAACTCCCGTCCCAGGGGCACGAGTTTAGTGCTTTATTCATTCTTCTGTATCTATTATTTATCAGCAAGGAGAGAGTGAAGAAGAGATGGAGAGAAAGCAAGATCTTGCAGTTTAATGCAAAGTCTTAATCTTTCAGATATCAGAGTGGAAAAAAAGCTGGAGTGAGTGACTGGAATGTGGTCAGTTGTTTGCTTAGAGCCCCGGGTGGACAGCAGCGTGACACCAGGCTGCTGCCACCTCCATGGACTGCTCCATGGACAGCCCAGACCCACAGGAAAAACACAGCACTGGCAACACTGAACTTTAAAAACGTCGGCGAGACGGAAAATTAATCTTGTTTTTACCCCGTCTTAGCAAAGATCTTGTGAGAGAATAAGTAGAAATGGCTCAGTTGAAAGGCTTCCTTGAGTGGAAGGATGAGCAGGTCAGAGAGGAAGAGATGGAGAGGAGGAAGCACAGCTTTCCCTCTACTTGCTGGAGTAAGAGCACAACCCACGTACAGAACTGATGACACCTTGCTATTAGTATTCAAAGCTGTATTAAAGGACTAAGATTCCAATAAAAAAATCCAAGGTCCCATTACCTGCACCCAGTCCCCCCGCTCTGCTGCAGAAACAGGCTGGATGCTGTACTAACTGGAAGCGTGAAATGATTTCACTGGCTGGAGAGTGAAACTTTCTGCAACCATTCCCCTGATAACTAATCAACAGAACTCCCACGATGGCCACAAAGTATCCTTCAGATATCCGGGATGTTCATGCTCTTTATGAACATGCTGAATTATACATGGGAGCAAATGGAAACACATCACAGCTCCCCAGCTGGTACGGTATATTCACATCAAACTGATACTACCCAAACATATTGGCAGCCTCGTTTTGCATCAAGTGAACTTCAGGTAGATTTCCACGTCGAGTGCAGGAAGGTAATTGGACTTGTCCCAGCTAAACCATAGATCCATATGCAGAGGCAAAGATTTAATGGAGGAACTTGTAATTACCTAGCTGCATGCAAATTACAGCACATTTCCCCCCAGGCGCCTTTTGCTGGCTATCTAATCTCAGCCACAGGGCCGACCCATAAATTCTGCAGCTCCCTGGTCTCTCCCTCAGAGAGGTGTCTAACCTTTTTTCCACTCCCTTAGCACAGACTCTCCTCAAGTAAATCTAGTCCAACAGTCAGACTTTTAGAGTTATCACAAACTATAACATGCAAACATCTCTGGATCCGAAATTAATTCCAGCTCCTACCCGACACCTCACCAGCTCAATCCCTCCATCCCCAAAAGAGTTCATTACCCTCCCCATCTGACTCTGGAGACAGAAAACGAAACGATTCATCTCAAAAAAAAAAGGGGGGGGGGGGATTTCGACAATTTCTCAGCATAGTAAGGAATCCTGGAAACCAAAGTCCTTCTGGATGCATATGACAGGAATATGAATTTGTTACCCAGGGACAGCCCTCAATCTAAACAGCCTGGCTGTGCACAGCCTCCACCTGTGTATTTATACCATCCCTGCTGAGGTCAATCGGAATAAGAGCAGAACAGACATTTACCATGTTTAAATACATGGTAATCTATATATTCCATTTGCTGAGACAATTAACGTAGCCTATTCTGTTTCTATCCTTACTCTGAACGCACAGTTACTCTGCATCTTATGCTTCCCAGAGGTCCCTCAAAAAGATTGCTCCTTCATATGAATATTAATAGTTGTCCCCTCCTCCTAGGATTTGGTGTTCAGACTCCAAGATTCTGCTTTTGGAGTAGCACCTTCACACGTAAAAGCCTTGTTCTTCAGCTGCACTGAAGAATTGTGTTTCAGTTCTAATTTTGTGATTTAATTAAAAGCACCATAACTTTATGACTTCCAAAGGAATAGCCAATTGCCACTCTGTTACCTGCAGGCTGATGCATCATGGCAGAGCATCTCGACACAAGAAACCTCATGGATTGTTGTCCTTCAAACCAATTATCATTCACCTTCACCTTTTCAGCTGCTTAAACCTTTACCTATGGGCTAATCAGGCCTCAGACAAATGACTTCCAGCATAATCAAGCGTGTAAGCCCTTTCACTCTGTAGAACTGAAGCCTGAACCACCACAGAGCCTGGAAAAGGCAAAAAATCCCAGGATGACCCCAAATTTTGTACAAGAAAGTTACTTGCTATTTTCTTTAGAACTGATCCAGAAGGCATGACTTGATGCCACGGGGCTCAAGGAACAACAAACTGAAGCAGTTTAGCCCATAAATATGTGGCTATGAAAGAATACAGTAACTGTCACATATTTGGTCCCCTGGCTTTCAAAAAAATTAAATCACCGTTGTTGTTACGAATTGCAGCGTTGTATTTACGATGGGATATTGATCTCAATTTTCTCTCCTTCACGTTGAAATAATGCAATTGCTTACTTCACTATGGGAAATCAGGGGACTTTAAATCCTTTTGAAGAATAGCTGTGAAATCTTCAGTTTTACATAGTATTAATCAGGCCTGAAGGCAAGTGACAGAAAACCAATAGTGGCGTTTTAAAGTGAGGTGGGAAAAACTGAAAGTCTTACCAGCTTCTCTGCTGCAACATTAGGGATAGGTTTGCCCCCAGATTTCGGACAGGAGCGGGGTATCTGGTAGAAAAGCCACACCGAAATTGGTTGGACTAGATGATCTTAAAAGGTCCCTTCCAACCTAGGTGATTCTGTGAAACCACCTGCGGAAGGGCAGGAGGCAAAGATTGTCTGCAGCATCACTCACGTTAAAGACCGGTTTCTCTGCCTTCCAAGACCACCCGAAAGCAGCAGGACAGAGCCCATCTCAAGAGAAGTGAAAGCTTCACCTGGAAGGAAGGCAGGATGAAGGGATCCATCACCGAATCCCGGCTCCCTGTGGCCTCAAAGATGTCAGTGCTGTGACTATGGCAGAGGCTGCCCCTCGCACATCTGGTGGTGCTCCACATCTGCCCGGCTTCGTGGAGCTCACCAGGCAGGACAAACAGAGGCATGAAGAGCAGGGTCACCCTGCGAGGTTTGGTCTCAGCAGATAGTGCACGTACCAAAGGCAGCACTGCTGTTAGCATTTTCACCTTGCGTTGCCAAACAGAGCTTGCAAGGAGCAGAGGAGTATACACGGAATTCATTAAAACCTTCTGGGTCTGGAATACCGGGAAGTGGAAATAATAAGAGATCCTGCAAGGAAGGGGACAAAATTTGCCACCCGAGAGCCTTAGAAAAGTCAAACAGGGGGAGCAGGAGGGCTCAGTCTTTCAGAGAGACATTCAGTTGTACTGATGATCACGAGTAGCCTTTGAATTTTCAAACCAGCAACAAAACCCCACGGAATTTTTTTTTCTTATGATATGTAGCAGCTGCAATATAGGGTTTTCATGCCCTTTAACCAGTTTTTCTGGAGGAAAGAATGAGCATATGTGCTGTGATAGGGTGGTGTGAGAGCCGCAGCACCATCAACAGCTGACACTGCAGAACAGTTTTCATCATTTATTTAAACTGGTCTGAAAATCTTTTGAAAGCATATTCCAGTCTCATAGATCCAGCTGTGAAGATACTTAGAGCATTCAATATACATGCTTCTTTGGTCAGCTTCTTCCCACACATCCTTGGCCCCATTCCTGCTTCTTTTCAGTGTTTACAGTCTTAAGATTTTTGCAGATTGTTATCACATCTATTAAGCTCCACAACACAGAAGTGCAGGCAAAAAAACACTGAGCTGACCTTAGAGGGGCTGCCTGTGGCCTCTGGAGTGACACAAAAACCACACAGAGTCGGGAGAGTCAAAAAGTTAAAGGAAAAGGAGTGCAGTGAAACAACAGTTTAGATAACTGCGAGCTGTCTCCTGAAAAGAGCCCTGTGAGAGAGAGTCATTAATTTCACGGGTCTGGGGAGAGAGCAGAGAGAACCAGAGATCCAGTCGAGAAGTACTGGAGTTTATGAATAAGGCATTCACTTGGATTCAAACACAGCAGCTCACCAACAGGCCTGTCGGACAATTTTGTCTTGCAGCCTTACTTGATAACCTCTACTATATTTACACACACACACTTCAAACAAAATATGACAATAAAAAAGAGAAAAAAAACCTCTCTAGTGCAGAAATTACCTGATTGCCCTCATGTAAATTTTTAAGACTACAGCTTTGAGGTCGTGCAAGCCAGAATGGGAGAGAACTTGGTGAAACTGAGCACAACTTCTTCTCTGCAGCATAAAATCATAACAATAGAGGCTGGAAGGGAACCCAACGGGTCAGTTAGTCCATCCTCCTGCCCAAGGCAGGATCAACAATACCTACATAATTCCTGGCAGACACCTGCCTAACTCTCTCTGAAAACCATTGGTGATGGAGGTTCCTCCAGCCCAAGGCAATCCATTCCATTTCACTCTCTTTGCTGTTTGGGTGCCTTTCTCAACATCTGATCTAGTTCTTCCATGCTGCAATTTGTAAACATCTAATGCTGCTTTTCCTAATGGAGAACTGAGCAGCTTCCTCCTTTCCTCATTGCAAAGGCTGTGAATGATCCACTGCACAATCCAGGAGGAGACTCGGCGCGACAACACTGATGCCACCTGCTCCTGTGCCGAGAGAACGTATGTTTGGGGACAGGCAGAAAGAAACCTGCTTCAGCAAAAACTGGGCTGCTATTGAATTTTGTATTTTTCCAGGCGTGGGGAGATGGCAGGAAATTCCACAACAGACCAGACTAAGCACTCATCAATTCCCACACCTCCCAAAACACTAAGAATAAAACCTAGCAGAAAAAACTTAACCAAGCACTAAGGCAGAATATATAAATAGGGGCACTGGTTGTTCCTTGTGTGGATTTCTCCTCTGCTGAGAAAACAGGAAAGTGATTTTTGAAATACAAAGTAAGGGGCAGGATTGTGCTTTGGGGAAAAGGTTTTGTTTTTTTTTCTTTTTTTCATTTATGTAGATATTAGGGACATTTTCTTCAGGATCTGTATAGCCCGAGTGAACTACAAGTCTCAATATATCAAGCCTGCAGTCTCTAGGCACACAGCTGTCTTGTAATTCCTGTGCCAGGGAGTCTGCTCAGAGATCTGACAGTGATTTTAATAAGTAGGTACCGAGCCCTTCAGTAGTCTGTGTTTGTTCCTTTTTACCTTCAGAAGCCTGGGTATACGACGTGGATGTGGGTCAGTCTTTAGCAGGGTTTTAATTTCTTTGTGTACAGCCCTTTCATACAATTTGCTGCACGTCTGCCCCCTATTTAATAACCCATGTAATTAAGAAATGTACAGAAAGAGGAGTCTCTTGGGTTTAGAATTAGCAGGAGCTGACTGCTTTGTTCATCTGAAATCAAGCTAAAAGCAACTGTTAGGGGAGACCTCCACATAGAAGCACTCAGAGGAGCAGAGGGTATAAGTCTTTAAAAACAAAACCTTAAGAGCACTGGAAAAAAAGAATTTTCATCATGACTAAAATAACAGGCCTTCAAATTCAGTGTTGTGCCGCCACGAGTGGTTAGCTGAACATCAGCATGTTAACTCCCTTGCCACATCCACTCCTTACTGCAGAATCAAACGTCTTTCCAGAGAGAACACAGACACTCAAGTGTACAATATTCAGTCTAACATCATAATATTATAATCCAATCAATATTTTACTAGATAAGCCTAATCTTTGAACATTGCTGAAACCCTGCAGGGCCAGGAGATTTTTCTCTATGAAGGAAAGGAACTTGAAAAGCACATTTTTGAAGTCTTCTATATTTTTTTTAAATCACTGTGTTCATCATAACACTCTTGTTAGTTTTACTTTTCTGCCTTATACCAAGCTGCATTTTTAACTCCTGTTCTCCTAAATGAAAGATGGAATAGTCTTACATTATAAGATTGATTCCCACTTGTTGCAATCAAGAAGATGATGGCCCTGTTTTCACACTGATCTTGGTTTAAATCAGATATTCGGAGCTTCAGCAAAACCTTAACCACGATTTTCATTCCCAGTTTAAGCCACGTGGAGTCTTCAGGCTCAGAACAAAGACAATGGAATGAAAAAATTGGCTTCTTAAAATATCTATGTACCCTCGTCTAAACGTGCTGAGAATTTCCAGCCACATTTCAACCTGCAAAAGTTATAATTTCCAAGCTATCAGATGGGTTAGGGTTAAGGCACTTTACGGAGGGAGCTTGTTCCTCTATTGGATAATTAAAATCAGAGTAAGAGGTGGGATGATCCTCAGCATTTTCTCATTCCATTTCTCTGAAATAGCTTCCAATTATATATTGAAAAAATTTGGCGAGGTCAACTATGAACTTTTGGACTGTTTCCTACTTTCTCTCTGTCTCTTTAGCTCCATTTTCTCCAACAACAGATGTACTATCCTGCTTCCCCATAATTTCTTGCCATTTTCACTCCCACCTTCAAATCTTGATCTTTTTACTCCTGCTTTCTAAAAAGTATTATAGTCATGCTCCCTTCTGATCCACAGGCTACGTACAGTTCATTTTTTCCCCCAAACTCTTCCAGTTTGGGGGTGTTTGGGGGTTGTTTTTTTGAGTGACAAAGGTTGTCTCCAGTTTGTGCCACCTCACGCGAGGCTGTTTCACAGCCTTACTGCTCCTGACCACAGGAGATCCTCTGCCTTCCATAGTGCCATCCTGCCCTTCCACATTTCATACAGCTCTCCAACTGCATTTTAACCATCCTCTGCCTTAGCTTTTGCAGCTCTAGAGAGATGCCAGAGCCAGTCCTCACATATGGCAGTGCATGGAAGAGAAAGGAACAGCCCTACTCCACAGGTCTTGCGCTGCCATGAAGCACAGGAGCCATTCTAGGCTACCTTTTCTCTTCCAAACCATGACTGGAGACAGAGGTAGAAAGGAGGACTGGGCTGTGTGTGCAGTGATTTGCCAGCACTGGTACACCAAAGTCTGCCTGTGCCAACCCCACAGTCCTGAGCTGGAAGGGTTTTGCTAAGCAGAGGATGCTGCACGCTCAGGAAGCAGGACCTGGAGATGCAGAAGGTGAAAGAAAAAAGCACGAATAAGAAAACAGAGACCAACAGGTAAAAAAGCAAGTTCCTGCTACCAGAAGGTGGTGGGGAGTTCCCAAAGGAAGAACCTGGACTATGCTGGAGGGAGGAACAGGGAAAATTCGGCAGGCTCAGTTAGTCCCTGGAGCCAGAGGGGAGCAAGAAGGCAGAACAGAACAGCACAAAAGGAGCTGCTGCAGGTGCAAAGGAGAGTTAATGGCGGGTTGGACCTGTGCCACAGACACAGGAAACTCTTGGGGAGAAGAAAAGCCTCATCCCTTGCTTCTGCAACGGATCTGTGCAAACAGATCACAATTCTGTTACGCAGTCCCCGGGGTTTTCAGCTTTTCGGGTGCGTGTGTTTGCTCCCCATCAACTGGTGCTGAGACACCAGCTTTTCTTTTCAAACCTCATCCCCGGGACCTGGGGCTTTAAAGAACACACCTTACCCTGCAAGCAGTAACAGTCACCGAAGAGAATACCAAAATCAGGAGAGCTGGCTGTGGGCCATCCCATCTGTTGATGCAGCGGCGATGCCGAGACCTGCCCCGGGAATTTGTCACCACACACCCTTTGGTCCCGCTGCCTCGGAGCAGCTTCCTTTGGATTTAAAGGCCACTTTTGTTACTGAATTAAATACCAGTTTTATGGCACAGAAGCGATATAACTGACTGGCTCTTGACACGAGCCCTGTCCTTCCTACGGAACTGCTTACTTAGCTCCCTATTATTTTTTGATGGTTGGATGCAACAGCCCTCGACAACAGTCATCACATTCATTTTCAACTTATCCAAAACTGCTGTAGCTTGCCCCAGATGTCCTTTGCTTCCCAGAAGGATTACTTCAGGGAAGCTTGGCTCATTTCAGTTGCCCCCCAAGGGAAGTGGGTGGCCCTGATTGTTTTACCAACAGACACCCCAACCATTGATGTTTCTTGCTGTGCTGGACCGGTCTGAGCAATAGAGCAAGCGCTTTGCCTCCGAGCATCATCTGTGCATTGAGCTAAAGAGAGGTTTTTCACGTTTTAGCAAGTTTCTGCAGGTTTCAGCAGTTTCTCCACTGAAGCTGGCAAGGAATCCCATGGTGTTTGTAAAGTTTCCGTTTTGCTATGAAATGAAAATTGACATTTCAGCACAACACTAAATTCCAACAATTAGGCTTAAATTGAAATTCTACTGTATTCCCTAGAACTGAGGCTTTCGAAACATAAAGGAAAGGAATATTATGCTAAATACCAATTCTGCCCTCTCTCATGCAATAATCAGTTTGCAATCACGCCATTCATTCTAATGGCTTTGCATACATTTCTTGTTAGAGCTGTCACATAAAAGGCTTACATTGGAAACCGAGCAAGTTGGCTATTTCTCTCTCATTCCAAAGTATTCAGAAACGCTGGTATTAACCAAAATGCATTTTCAGGACTTGATGACACAGTTAATTTCACTACAATTGATCAGAGAATGAAATAACACACACACATTAAATATAACATAGACAAAGAGCTCACTATTAAGGGGGCAACACCAAACGCTTAAAAGTTAGGAAAAGCCAGTAAGATTACCACAGAACTTGAATACCTGTCCACTGTGTCTATATATGCACAGAACACATAAAGATACAATTTACAATTATGTGATTTCACAGTATTTTCCCTGCAAGAGCCCTGCCATATCACCAGAGCCCAAAAGGCAGCTCTTACTTAACAAACAGCTATTCAATATTTTGTTTTCTCATCGCTGCTCGACGCGTGACCCAAATCTTATTTATTGCTCCCTGCTTAAACCTTGCTCTGAGCCTTCCACCAGGCCTGTCAGTACAGTATTTAGCACCCACTACGGAAACTTTTGGTCTGTGCAGTTAGAATTCTGAGAAAAAAAAAAGTTAAGCAGAGAAAAACAATTATTAATGGAAAGCATCGCTCGTCTTTAGCAGCAGACAGTGCTACTGGGGTAACTTCTAAAATGTGAACTCCTGAACCACACACATGGACCTTTTCAAACCCAGGGACCTCAATACCTGAAGGAATACATATATTTTAAACCCATGGCCACTCGAGTTTTGCGCTGGTTCAAAACTACACAAATTAGGACAAATTAAAGACTGATGTATTGTACAAGAACCCATCAGTGTGTTCTTATGCTTCAAAGACAACCAGGAACTGCCATACAGATGGAGGAATGAAGTTGAGAAGAGCCAAAGGTGGGCTCTGAGGAGGCGGGGGAGAAGGGACATGGGGTGTCTGCTCCTGCTATAAACCACACAGCTTTCACCACGGAGGAGCTCTGTGTGGCTCTGCTGGGAGGGCTCAGCATCCCAGGGATGTCCTCTGCTCTTCTTCAGTTCTGCAGGCAGAGAACTAGAACGTCCTTTAGCCTCTTAACAAGGCAAGGGAGGGAAAAGCAGCTCCCAGGGTCCCGGTGTTACCAAGTGCACCCACAGCAAACAGCAGCCACCCCATCTCCTCCCAGTCAAAAACCAAACCACAGCAGGAACGTCCCATATAACATCTCACTGCCCAAACTACAGCACGCTGGTATTAACACGTCACACAGGCTAGCTGTTCTATCCACGCTGAAAGAACCACAGAAACAAAGAAGTTAAATTCAACTCTTTGGCTAGAAAAATGTTATTTTTTCACAAGACAGGTTGGAGCACTTTTTTCTGCCTTTTTTCTAAGTTATATTCCAACCCTCCGCAGATCCTTTATTCAGACATGGGATATTTCCAGACTCCTAGAGAGCTTTAGAGCTTGACATGTCAAAATACTCATTGTGTTTGGGTTTCTGGAGGCTAAGGATGATCCCACAGCTGATACCAAGCACTACAAGGCTACTAAAGCTTTTACAATGACTTTACAGAGAAGAATCTGCTGCAGGAAACCAAGGATAAATAATGGCATGTCTGCTCCATATGAGGACGCATGTGTGTGAATCCATCTGTTCATCTACATGGACAAGGTACCAAATAAAATCTAGCTGCTTATCTATCATTATTACAAGGGTCAGAATCCTCTAAGAACAACAGTAAAAATCATACTGCAAAGTATTTTAACTACCGTGACCAGCAAGAGGAAATTTGCTGCATAGAAACACAGAAAAGAAACTACAATTTTTGATGCTCAATAAAGGCTTCTGAAAATACAGATAGTTTGTGTATTTATCAAACAAAACAGACTTCTATACACTTTAGCATAAAATGTCAAAAGCTCTAAAATATGTCTCTAAGCCTGGAGCCTCCTGTGGCTGAACATAGTCTGATAGGAATAATTTGATCTACTTTTTGGAAAGGACATTTGTCCATCTTGGAAAAAGTATTTGTAGAAGAATGTGTGGAAACGCATAGGGTAAGCTAATTCACACGATAGCAGGGATAGCATATGAAAAAGATATTTTTACAATAAATCTGCGAAGAAAGAGTACAGGTTAATTGTTTCCTATGCTGCAAAGTGGAGATCTTAAAGTTTAGTTTCATAAGCAGCAATGAGAGTGGATGGAAAGGTTACACTGATTAGAGCAGCTCTGGATTAGCTTTGCAAAAACTCAGAACTTTCAAAGGGCCAGAAGTGGGTTGCAGCAGAAGAATCTGGATCCAGGCATCTATTTTTGGACAGCCAGAGGCCAGCAGCAGTTTCGTCGAGATAAGGTGAAAACAGAGAGAAGAGCAGCGTGAAGGAGAACAGGATGTACAGCCCCACTCTGCTCCTCCTCTCTATAACCTGCCTGGAAGGTCCAAGGCCATGGTATTTATTTTTCTTGCCGTTCACCCTGGGGCAGAAGGTGACACCATCTGTTTCTGCTTAGATTCCACATTTCTTCTGTGGTTTTGGCTCCCTTCTGATCAGGATTCCCACAACAGTTACCCGATATCTTTTCTCTCTGCTGCCACTTGTGCAGGATTGAGAAGAGCTTTGCTTTCCTGTGAAAAGTCCCTCAGTCAACCACCAACTGACAGCTCCCAGCACCTTTAAGAGGTACCTCATCCTGCTTAAATATCAATAAATATAACAACATCAAATGACGCTGTTGGAAATATGTCCTCTCTTCCATGTTAATGCATTCAATTAATTTAGCATCTGCTTTATAAATACCACTTCCTCTTTCCACATCATCCTACCGAAACATCAGTATTTCCATATGATGATGAACACCACCGTAGGGAACGTTGGAAGAAAGGAAATTTCTACGTTATGGGATCACATAAAACAAAGGGCACTTTATGCTGCAAAGGGCCAGCTAGAGACCTTACAAATCCCATTCCCTCACCAGTGGATCTAAAAACATAGCATTACTCAAAATTGGAACCTTTTGTCTTCAGCACTGGGAAGTTTTTATACTTTTCCTTGAGAGGGTCTCCCCACCCCTCTGTTCCTCCGAATTCCTCTTACAGTCACCCTGGTGAGTGGCAGAAAGAGAAGTCTCAGACGATGGGTCCCTTTGCTTTCCTGGTAGAAATAAATTAAAAGGGTGACAGAGGGGGGAAGCAAGACCAGCGCTCATGGAACAAAGAAGCAAAGAAAGGAAAACACTTCCAGCTTGAAAACTGAAAGAAAAATGCCATTGTAATGAAAGAGATTAGAAATAATTAGGCAGACAAAAAGACTGAGAAAGCAAAGGTCTGTGCTTGCAATAGGGTTGTGACAGCATAAACCAGCCTGGCCAGATGTGACACAGCACTTCTCTCACGTCAAGGTTCACCCACCGGCACGAGGCACTTGGCCAACGCCAGCCCAGCTCTGCCTGAATCCCTCTCCTCACAAAGCACACGTGTTTTCCTGATTGTCTGAAGTCCTTTTCTCTTCCCGTTGTCAGCTGCCTCTTCAGAAGGTGCTTGTATTTCATTTCCCCAGCAGTTTGGAGATATTTCTTTGTACTACAGCAGGGCTCTCTAGGAACTAGGAAGAGGGTGCCTTCCTTGTTTTTCTTTTCTTTTTCTCTTCCTTTTTTTTTTCCCCTTCTCACTGAGGAAGGCCCTGGAGCCATGTTCTCATTAAGCTTTTATGGCTTTTTAAAATAGGAAGCTATTGTCCCATATACCTCCTTAATTATGTACCAATCAGAAAATTTAAAAGAACAGCTCTGCCTGTGACAACCAAGAGTCGAGTGAAACAAAAGAAACGTAACTTATGAATTACTGTTTAAGATTTTTCCATGTAATACAAGAACCTGTTCAAGCATGAGGATGACCTAGCACATGAAAAAGACTAAAGGCTCCTGAGGAAAAAAAGAATCTATCTTTTGTCAAATTTATATTCTTATTTAGAGGACATACATGCTATTTATCGCCTCAAGCAGCCTTCACGATACTCATAAAACAAACAGATACTCAAACCAGACTTCTGAAAACCTCTTTCATTTCAAATGTCCATTTTGAGACACCTGGAGCTCAAGCATGAGAAGCAAGTGACTTCGGAAATAAAGCAGCTAAGCAATATTTAAGCAGCTAAATTGTGACATGTGCTACATATGTGAATTGCTTTGACTGCAGTAACAGCTAGACAACACAAAAGCCAAGAGACCAAATTTCTAAAATAATACCAAAGGCATGATCAGGAAAAGTTCTTCCTAAAGAAGCTTTTAGGCAAACTGTAGAAATCTCTGGAAGAGGGGTTTTCTACCACCTTCCACCACAGAAGGAGTAACACAGCTAACAGTCTCACGGTACCAGTTTTGATATCATGAGCTGATGCTCCAGGAGAAGCATAGAGAAACATTCTCTGGGGATTAAATGTTTTCCTAAAGCTAGATGATACTAGAAATAAATTAAGATAATTACTCAAAGTTACTTTTTCATAGATTCACAGAATTGTCTAGGTTGAAAGGGGCCTTTAAGATCATCAAGTCCAACCATCAACCCAACACTGACAACGCCACCCATGTCCCTCAGCACCACATCTGCCGAGCTTTTAAATCCCCCCAGGGATGGTGGCTCCACCACTGCCCTGAGCAGCCTCTTCCAAGGTTTCACAACCCTTTCAGTGAAGAATTTTTTCCTAATATCCAGCCTAAACCTCCCTTGGCACAACCTGAGGCCATTTCCTCTTGTCCCATTGCCTGTTCCTTGGGAGAAGAGACCAACCCCCTCTGGCTACACCCCCCTTTCAGGGAGTTGGAGAGAGCGAGAAGGTCTCCCCTCAGCCTCCTTTTCTCCAGGCTGAACCCCCCCAGCTCCCTCAGCCGTTCCTCATTGAACTACTAGCATTGACACACAAATTAATATCGCTTTTTGTCTATTTTTGTCTATTTAAGCAACGACTGTGTGAAGAGTTCTCATTGTGATGTGTTCCAGCATGTAAAAAGCAGGGGTGTGAGTGTGTCCAGCAGCCCTGGAGAAGAAGAACCGACCTCTGGTTCAGCTCCTAATCCGGGCTCCAGCCCTCTCCGGCCCCGGCCGTGCAACCCCTCCAGCAGCCACCGTGACAGATGTTCCACCCGGGTAATCCTTCATCCTCCTAATCCCAACCGAGGGCTGGAACTGATGGGCGCCAGGCACACATAAATAAAGGACTAGAAAATACGTAAGTTTGGGCTGGAATAAACAGTATTGAATAAACATATTAATAACAACGCGGGCTTTCGAGTAAGATTAGCTGCTGACACAAATAACATTTATTCACACTACAGGGAGTGATTCTAAAGAAATAACATGAAAGTGCACAGACAAGTGTTGTTAAATCAAAAAGGCTTTACACAAAGTAGCCAAAAAAAAAAAAAGATACGACAAGGAAAGTGATGATGTTTCCCCTTTTTTAACTGCATAACAAAAAATTAAAGAGCTGTAGTAGCTCCAGGTGCAAAGTAGAAGATGAAGAGGTTCAAGTCAATGTTTCTTTTCAAATCTTTACAAGTAACTTTTTCTAGTGTGAGACCTGAACAGAGAAGGCAACTGTTGGGTTAGTCATTGAGATGGTTCATAATGGCAATGGGTACCAGTCCCTTTGTGGCACAGAGTTACCTCTTTAGAAATGTCCCAACAGGAACAGAGTAACCACCTTCTACTTTCTCTATGTCAATCCATCACGTTTACATCTGAATCCGTGCTCTAAACACTCTAAATTTGACATCTGATGTTCAACTAAATACAACTGACTCAAAGCCAAGGCCTCAGTTACAGCTGGAAGCATCAGGCAGGTCTCATTTTTGTCAAGGTTGGCCTCAAAAAAAAATTATCCAAGGAGGGTCTCAGCACCTAATATCTATTCCAGGGATTTGCAGTTCATACAGGACACTGCAGCACAGTTTTATTTGAGATTTCTGCTCATAGACTGCAAAGAAAAAAAAGAAAAGAAAAGAAAAAGTAATTTATGGGTGACCTGGAAGGATGAGGTGGGAATGGTGGGGGCAGCAGAGGGATGCAGAGGTGCCAACTGGGCAGAAGGGCCTGATGGAGCCGTATGCTCCGAGAACAATTTTGTTTTTCTGCTTGAAATGAAAGTGATAGATGGATTATTTTGACCGTGGGGATTAACCACCGTGCAGGTGAGTATTCAAAAACATCAAAACCCGAAAACTCACCCAGAATTGCAAAATGTGTTCCCTTGCAACAGCACGGGAAAGCAGCAGTTGGGAAGGGAACTGCTCAGCCAGGAAGGGAAGGACAGGAGGGTAACAACAGGAAGTAATTAGAAGTGCTATTTTTTTTTTTTCCACACTTTCTGTTCCTAATTTTGCTTTAACCAACTCGCTGCCATGTAATATATACTCTTCATATACAACAGATACAGAATTCCATGCACTTTAAAGGACTAGTGTAGGGTTTCAGGGTCAGATGTCTGAGCAAGGCTTTTAATTGTTTTCTTCAAGGCACACTCTGAGTCTGTGGGTGAAACCTGGCTACTGACTCCAGAAAAATTATTTATAAAGTTCTCAATTGCCTTAAGGTCCTTCAACCTCACCTTTTCTCCATTGTTTTCCAAGGCCAAAAAAAAATAAAGACAGACAGAAAATAGTGGTAAAATACAAGTACTTTATCCTTGGCACACCTTATGTTCTGACAAGTCAGGAAGATGATTGATAGTCAGTGAAATTTTCCAGATTTAACTGAATATTCCATGCATTTAAGCACAAAGCAAGGACTTTATTCTTTTTTCTTCAGTGGTCCCCCACAGAATAATGAAAGCGAGCTCTGGTTATGAACGTGTTTGGATACTGTAGAAGCAGATTTGAGTAAACTTTCTTTCTCTGACAGATTTAGCCACAAGTCAATTGGAACCTTTTCACATCCCAAGAAATTGTTTTTATTGACATATTTCATTTTTTTTTTTGTTAAGGAAATGTATTCTCCCTGACATATAGGTAGTAAAATCTGAGTTTCCTTAGATAACTCCGGTCAACTCAAGGCTGACGACAACTTTAAAGGTAAATCTGATGTATTTTAGAAGGGGTCAGGCACAGAGTCCTGCTGTCATTCCTTAGTGGGGATGTGGCTGTTGTCAGGGAGTCTCCTAAGACTTGGGAGAGCAGATCTCCATTCTACCCTTTGTCCACGGGCAGCCTCGCTGAACTTGGCTATGGCACGTACAACCTCAGCACTTTAAAAATATAGCTATAAAATGGAAGTAAAAGTCCTTTTTAGTTTCTCAGAGATACTACAGGAAGGACACGTGCAAGAAAAATTTACTATCAGCTGTCAGGGATGGAGACTATACATCTGAGATTGAAATAGTTCTGCCATGTTCTGATTTGAGGTCTAGCACATCCCTAAGAACACGCTCCCGTAAGGAAAACAGGAGCATAGAGTTTCCTCAGCTTTTGAGAGCCCTTTGCAATGGGGTGGCATAACCTGCCTCCTGGTTTGACAGTCAGTACTAGGGCCCAGTGTAATCCTCATTACACATCGAGTGAATTTTCCACAAACTGCCAAAATCTGTCAGAAAAGAAGAAACACTTTAGTGCCCCCACCATAGCTGGGGGGAAAGCTAGCAGACTGCTTCCAGAGGAAAAAAAAAGTTAAAATATAGTAGTAAAAACTCAGCTGAACTGCAGTTACCAGAGAGATTAGGACAACTAGACTCTGCTGAAGTTTGAACCAGTATCATGGTATTTTTCTTGTCAGAAACCATAAAGGAAGGAGCGAAGACTCTGAATTCCAGCATGTAAAAAAAAAGTCAATGCAATTTTAGCTTTTTACAGCACTCTGCACCCCATCTCTGCTAACTACCCACTCATGCCTCTAAGAACCATGGTATAAAAAACACAATGAGATTTTCAGGGAGGGGGGCTGTGAGATAATCTGATGAGGTTTTTTTTTTTTACATACAGCAATGACCCACTCGGATTTGTGATCAAATTCATCTCGGCCCAGACGGGAGGAGAGCAGGTCTCTGCAGCAACGCCTGCTGGAGGGGGAACTGTTTTTGGAGCAGTGGAGATTTCGGCAAGATTTGCATCCCAAACAGGCCACATAACTCACCGCTAAATTACTCTCCCAGCGGGTCCCAGCAGAAGTAGTTAAAAAAAAAAAAAATTAATGAAAAAGAAACGGAGTGCTTTTATGGAAGGTCTCAGAGTTCAGAACAGAGAACGGCAAAAGTCCTTTGATCTGTGGTCTGAACCCTGTGTTCTCATCATCACTGCTCTCCTGGCAGCTCGGCGAGATGTGAATGCTGGTCCCTAACGAGCTGTGAGCCCCCTTCCCCAGGAGGCTGGCTTCTTGGTGCAGCTTCTCACCAGCACGGCGGCAAAATCCAGCCCCCTCTCAATCTAGGATGCTTGAGAGTTTCCAGAGACCTTAGAGCACAGAGTTTCCAAGGTGTTTTGATTTTTCCCTCTGCGATTTTATGACTAACCTTTTCCTTTATCATCCAACAAGCTCGTGACAATCTCGACTTTAAAACCAAGCAGAAGCCCAAAACCCTTAAACAGCCCAGCTCTTCCCATGGCTGGACTGCCAGGCACAATCCTCATGTAAGCACCTAAAAGTAAACCCTGGAAATCTAATTTTTCCCCTTTATTTGTTAAGCAGTAACACTAATGATTTGATTGTGAAACACTTATGCATATGAATGAGCTTTTATATAAGGCCTGATTTTAATTAAAAAGCAAACTTCATCTTAGTGACTTCAGAGCTAGAAATAGGGAAAAACTCAGTGGCAAAGGGGGCAGTAAAAGTACAACTGGTACCAGCTATTGAACACTGCATATATATATATACAGAGAGAGAGAGAGTATATAAATACATATATACTGCTATAATTCTATGAATTCTTTAAGAAACCATAAAAACCCATACATTATCTGCCCAAGGAAAGATTGGTACTTGGAAAGATTGCAAAGAAGGTAAACAAGACTAAGGTAAAAGGGGAAGTTCAGAGGTTACTGAGAAAAGGTGTTTCAAATAAATTAGTTCCAGGGACAGAAAGGTTTTGGCAGAAAAGGGGGGGCAGCCTATAGCATGTGTAGGGGAAGGTCAATACAGGCCCTGGGAGGACTTGAGACAAAGCTTGAAAATGCTTTGAAAAAATATCCAAGAGAGACAAGAGGAAGTTCTTCTGTAAACAAAAATATTACTAATATGGTTTCTCCTGGGCTGAAATGAGCCAGCAGCAGGACACGAGTTGGATCTTCATCTCACTGACAACTGCCACTGACAGTTACTTTTGTGGAAAGAGATACAGCCTCATGCATATTTATCTATCTCAAAGTCTGGGGTTTAAACCGGGTTCCAGTTTGCACACATTATTACAAGATTCTTGATCCCAGTAATCTGCACTTTCCTTATTTAAGTCCAATAGAAATAGTTCATTACTTGGTTTCTAATGAACAGATTCAAACAAATACCTGAATATTTTTTCACAGATTTTTAAACGGATAAAGTACGAACAGGAGTCAAACAACTCTACATGGTTGGAAACTGTAGATCTCAATACTTAATGAGGCCAAATTAACAGTATGCATACCATTTCAAACATTTAATTTTCTATGTCTTTAGAGAGAATTAAGAGTTCTATTAAATTTCAAATTGAGCCGTTGCAGCCTGCAGACGGTGGCAGTAAAGCCAAGTCTAGTTTTTTGATAACGACTGAACGTTTGCTCACTGCTGTGGATGCCTTTAGCCCTCTGGCTGCCCCGTGCCGCAGTTCTACCTTCCCCATCTTTCTCCAGAAGTGGCCATCAGCACAAACAGCCCCAAAACCACCTGTTTATCCACTATGTTTAGTCAGCTACAGCGCTGCTACTTCAAACAACGAAAGTGGCACAAAACCAACTTTTATTTATTTCACTGTAACCCATCTCCCTGCTCTTTTTTAATTTCCCCACGGAGTGGGCTTGTGACAATATCCTTCCCCCAGGCAAAAAAAGTATCACTGTCACCTGTCACTCTGCTGCCTTACAGTTTGCTCCCCCGTGTCTCTGGAGATGTGGTCCTCAGCCAGTCTCCCATTGCTCCCACATCCTGATTCGTGGTCCAAGCCCAGCAGGTTACTTACATGACCATCTAGCCATAAGTACACAAGAGCTCCCATTGCCCATTGAAACTGCAAGGTATTTCCTTTATTTCTTTACATTTTCCTCTAAGTCCGTCACAGCCTTGGTCGATCCACTCTGATCAATGCTAAGGTGTCAGTTTAGATGTAAACCCTTTAAAAAGCTGCACTTTGGGGCTTAACAATAACTGGGAGGTCTCCATCCGACGTATTTATTAAGCTTGAAAGCACCAGCCTCGGACCAAACCTGTCTGACCCTTCACTCTCATCAGGGCAGCAGAACCCAGGCAGTCTCTGGCACTGAGCCCTCCCACACAGCCCAGCTCCAGAAATGCACCCCTTGCTGAGGCCATTGTAATCTTTGGCTTCCGAGGTTTTTCCTGCTTCCTCGTGTGCCAGTTAGGCTGCTAAGTAAACTACAGGGACTCTAGGGACCATTCCTCCTCCCCCCCCCCAAAAAACCCCACAAACCAGAAATCCTATAAAAAGGTTGTGTGGGGTTTTTTTTAATCATACAGTCCTTCAAGGCACACCTGTGAAACTTTATTTCCTTTAATGTTCTCTGGAGATGTTAATTAATCACTTATCAGGTCACGAGCCTGGAGAACGTTACAAAAAGGATTTTCCAGGTGCAGGGGTTTTAGCTGCTCTTTGTGCTTTTGGTGCAAATCTCCAGTGCCAGCGCGTTGCCCTGCAGCACAGCACATCTCAGCTCATCTCATCACATGCTCAGCTGAAAACTGTCATGTCATAAGCAGTGTCACAGCCTTTCTGAAGATTGACTTTTGGAAAACAAGTTTTATAAATTCACTTTTCTACTTCTTTTGAGATGGAATCACAGATATTCATCTGGTACAATAAGGTTTCACTGCTATGAAAACATAGAAAAAAAGATTGCAGGTGATTACTGAGAACCTCCACTAGATATCTCCTCTGCATCATCCCGGTACCTGCATTAAAGAGGATTTGGCCACTGAGTGATGCAGAAATTCTGCTCTAAATAAGCACTAAGTGTAACCCATCTTCGAAAGCATGCAGAGCAAATTAGTCATCTAAAAGCTCACATTTTTGGCATGGGGAGAGGTAAAACGTTACACTGATTTCCCAAGTGTCTAAAAAGTAGATCAAGTAACACTAAAATGAAATTGTCAAACTGGAAAATGATTTTCACCAAGATAATCTTCATACTTGGGAAATAAATATTGCAGATGATTTCTAGTGCAGTCCAACTCTGATGTGCAATACCCCTCTACCCTTTCTTCCCTGTTGTCACACACTCGTTTCTCCCCCTTTTTTAAAGTCTCTTGCAATCAGCCCAGGAAGTGGCACTCATTAGGGTCTGGTGAGGATCCCAGATGGAGAGATTTATGGCGAGTGAACCAAGGAACAGATGCAGAACATTTTGCTCCTGACTCTATCGTCTTGATCCTTCCCTGTACATTTCATCCTGTCTTAAATCAAATTTCCACTGAGGTTCATCACAAGTTGTAGGAATAGGCTGCTCTGAAACACACGTTGCTTCTCTGCTCCTATGTCCTTCCCTTCATTCCTTCTCTCCGACTGGTACCAGGACTGACAACCAAGCCAGGTCCCTGGAGGCTTAACTCCCTTGGGAAAACCTTCTGAACAGTTCTCCATTTGGAGACATGCCCTACTGGAAGATGATCAGCTCTCAAACACAGAAAGCAGATGATAGCAGAGGGAGAGAGATCTGGATGGGAAAGCTTGCAGCCCAGGGAGCTCCAGGAGCTACCCATAGCCTGCAGATCAGCACTGCAACACACCACCTGCCCTTTATGCCCTGGGTTTTAATGGTTATCTCCAAGATGTAAACATTTTCTTCACTCTACTGTACCACTTAGGACACTGAAAAACTAAGAATATTTTTTTCTCCACACCTCATCATGCAACGATGCAGTATCAAGAGATGGATTATGGATTTCCACTTCTCTGTGTCCTTCCTGGTACCCACATTGTGGGAGAAGCATTTGGTCCCCTCATGACAACAGCATTACAATTTCAGAACAAAGACTGTAGCACCTTAACGTTAAGAGAATACTGGGAGGGCTGACATTCCTAAAATATTAACAGCTGTGCTAAATGGACCCCAGACATCACAACCTGAAAGTGAATGTTATTTTAACATCTAAAGCAAGCATATACTAAAGAGGAAACTCTCTCCTTAAATCTGCAGTGTTTCTCCACACTTCACTTCGCAGATGATAATTAGTGATGTTTCAGGTTATTGAAGCATTTCCTAGTCTCCTGTTCTGCCACAAGAGAGAATAACAATCTGAATCACAGCATTAGAGAGAAGACAGGGAAAAGAAAGCCAACTCTTCGTTTCAGCCTCCTTCTTCCAGTCCAGAACACATGCAGATGCTGATCTAGAGACTGCGCTGCTTTGTTCTATCAAGTCACATGATATTCCAAATAAACAAGAAAATACTTTATAGCCTCATAGTCCACCTGTAGGGAAATTGTCAACTGGCACCGCTCAGGGAATAAAGAAATTTATGGTCTGACCTGTTGCTTTTATCCTCTTTGAATTCCTGGCAAGATACCTGGCAGAAGTTTTAGTTGTTTGGGATTTTTTTTTCTGTAATATTGCACTGTGTGAAAGACTTTCCTTCTGCTTAAAAGATCACCTCACTGCTAACTTTTAAATGCTGGCAGAGGAGAGTCACAGCAGCCCCAGTTCTCAACTTGGTGCCCTCCTTGCCAAGGCCAAGCACGTCTCAGGGCTTTTTCGACTCTATTCCACTTCTCTGCAATGGGGCTGTAGCCACATCACCCTCCACCTCACGGAACACAGCTTGAATCCTAGGCAAAAAATCAGCCTTTAGACTTCCAGAGCCTAGAAACAATCAGGATGGTCATCCCAGAAAAGAGATGGGGCAGCTTTTACAGTATCAGATACATGTTTTTATTCTTTACTACAATTTGCCACCTGTGGTGCTCTTGACTCGACACTAAAATAAGATCTGAAGGAAGCCAAGGACCCTCAGTCCCCAAAAGTCAGCTGATGAAAAAATAGTTTCCTTTCCTTCCCTCCCCATCTCCTTCCAAATCCAAATTTTGTGTCAGAAAACCCTTAGAGGAGAAGCTGATGAGACGGGCTGGGGGTGAGGCAGTGAGATGCTGAGAAATGGGAGGGTTTACTACAGAATGTGGTACCTGGCACTGGTTCAGAAAAGCAATTATAAACATTCCTAACTCCATCCCTCCTCAGGAAACCATTTAATAAGGTACTTCTCCTTAAAATATATACTGTGTGCTGGGATGCATGCTTCCTGAACTGGGGACTGCGCCTGGAGATAAAATCCATGTGGAATAACGGGTGTCTCACCAGGAGTATAGAACAAAAAGTTCTTCTGGGAAGTTAAGAAAAGCAAATTAATTAACATTTCTATATTCCTGGCAATTTCTATCATTGCAGGTTTAGTAAGAGAATTCAAAAGAGCTACAAAGCAGTGAGTGTAACATCACCTGTGGGCCCGCTCTGTATTTTCCAAGGGCACTAGGATTTTGGACATTCCCTGAGGTACCAACATCATTTCTACCTGTGTGAGTTATAGGAGGGACTGGTCACAAACCCTCCCACAGACACCAAACCGATGAGGAGTAAAGAGGTATCTGGAGAGGTTCCCCTGCACCAAGTACTTGAGGGGAAGAGTGAGAAAAACAGAGGAAAAGGACTGAGACACCCCACAAACAGCAGGGGTTTCGGGAGAGGCTGCATGAGATGTGCTGAGCTCCTCAGGTCTCTGGCCACACC
>BJBW01006378.1:7111-31147 GCA_004320125.1 Scolopax mira | reverse complement strand
ATGGCATAAAATGCTCAGATCAGTTATCAGCCAAATCCTACCAAAACTAAGGATGGGAAACAGCAAAGAAGGAAACAGCACTCAGAGAGACAGGTTTTTCAAGGGTCTAAGACCAATGGAAAATGAGAATAAGGAATGCCAGGCACTTTTGAAAAACACCCCCCCCAACCCCTCATTTCCAGCTGCTAAAGGAAAACATCTGGTAGCAGCAGCTTATTGATGGCACCGCATCTAAACACACCCGCACTCAGTGTCTTCTGATCACTCAGTGGTTTGGAAAAGGCAGGTCCTGCTTCCTCAAACATAAACGTTGTTCCTCTATTTTATATCACAGCTCTACAAAACCAGGATGGGACTGAACAGGCAGAGCATCCACGAAAGCCATTCAAGAATGTGCAGCGGCTGCTGCTGTCTGCGTGGGTGGGGTGGGATGTTTAAGCCAGAGGCAGTCTGGTTTGGAGTCCACCAAAAAGAAACAACCAAAAAAAAAGAAAAGAAAAGAAAGAAAAAAAACTGAGAACAACTGCAGTTTAGTGAACAGGGGCAGGAAGACTCAGCTAAAAATCCAAACCTCTTGAAAAGAACGCAAAAGTTTCCTCCCAGTCCACGAGGTACAGCACGGTGAAACAAAACGAGCAAGAATAAACACACATTTTGCAGCGTGTCTTTGCTTTTAACTCTAAACCAGAACTTCCCATCTATCTTCTGCTCTGACACATGTCGAGAATGGGCAAATAAAAGGAGGAAAAGGGAAGTCAAAGCCAGAGAGGAGGCTGACTGCAGCCTGCAAACCGAGCCCCGCCAGCGACAGATGTGGGGTGGGCATGAAGTCAAATTGCAGCAGAATAATGAGACAGGATTTTCATCTGTATAGAAACACTGAAGGGAAAAGTGGGGAAACAAAAAAGAAATGGGGAAAAAAAAAATTACAGAATAATTAGACAATGACTGAGTTGAGACACTCCTGCACAAGAAGTGTAAAAACCCTAATTGCCTTTTATATATTTACAAATCAAGCAACAGAAAAGCCAACCAGGAAAATCCCAGTGTTGCGTAAGAGAATATTCAACACAGCTCTTATTAGCTGTAGTTTTCCCACACTGCAGTCTTCAGGGGAATTAACACATTTCCTATTGAGAAAGACAAAAACAAGACAGTTTCTTTATCTGAAGGAGTGTACCATCTTATCTCAGCGTCTGAGCAGATCAAAGCCTCCAGACACACCACCAGTACTACCACCGAAACCAGTGGCATGCCTGCAGAAACTCTTCATTCCCAGATGTAAATTAAACAGGAAAAAAAAAAAAAAGAGAGAGAAAAAAAAAAAAAAAAGGAAGAAAAAGTCATGGCATCACTGCCTTTAGCAATGCTTTGCTGCGGTGCTGACATGGTGGCAATCAATCTGGTCCACTCAATTAGGATGATGCTCTTACCATTAGAAGAAGACAATGGAGTATTCAGTCCAGCCTGAGTCCCTGCCTCCCGCTCAAACTGGGGGACCCACTGTGCTAAAAAATATGTGGCAAAGCTTAAAATACCTGCTTGTCACTGCACTTCTCACTCTGTTCTAAGGGATTGCACCTTGCTTGACAACTTTCAGCTGAAAGGGATTCTACAGCTTTTTATTTCCCACATACAATTCCTATATATATAGATATATATAAATGCTTTCAAAATCGTCTGGATTTTCAAGGAGTCCTAGGAGTGTCAAAGTTAATTTTGAGAACGACACAGGCTTTTCAATCACGTGAGCACTTCCTAGAACATCACTCTGACTTTAACACTACCTCCGTGCAAATTTTCTAAATAAACTTCATCTTAAATAAACCCCCAAAACGCCCATAGGCTCACCTCCAAAAAATGACACAACCAGGTTTAGTTTGCTCAATGAGTGTTTGAAAGACTGAAGCAATGACCAGCATTGTAGAATACTTGTAATGAACTGGAAGCTGGAGGTTTGGCCACGTTGAGTAGATCTGGGAAGCACGTTCTGCCTCTCAGTGTTGAAGTAACTACACAGGAACAGCAATAGTTAATTAACTTCTGTCATTCTTTGAAAGCTGCAAACCCGGGGATTAAACCTGCCAAGTGCCAGGCATCTTCCATGCTGAGTGTAGTCAGGAGAGAGTCCCAGAAGACCATTAGGTAAATTTGAAGTAATTTTACATAATTAATGGAAAAATCCTGTGACTTTTTGGACAGCAGGTGGGTTTATGAAAAGGATCTCATAACACCACCAGAAGCCAGTTGAGAGATTACAAGTGCCATAATCTGCTGTAACGTTCCTTCTTTAACTCCCGTGTGCTGAACTTCTAACCAGGGAACGAGATGGAGGTATGTCTTTATGTCTTTTAAATTGTCATTTGATTAAAAGTAAGCAGCTGCATCATCTGATACAATACAGCGCTCACGCTGGGAAGCCAGGAATGTAAACTGCACTTTATTAAACCAGTTAGAGGCTGTTAAAATGCAGAATGCTGCTGGCACACCTTTTAGAGCAGATACTGAAATATGCATCATGTGGGCACCTTAAATGAGTCACTTTTTAAAAGATTTATTTTTCAATCATTCGATAAACAAGAATAAATCAAAAACAATTCAGTCCTTCACCCCACTGAGATAAAGTAAATGCAAATGCTGTTTCAAAGTTAATTGGCTCTGAAATACTTAAGTCTGGGAAAATAATTTTGAATGACAGAACTTTTGCAAAACTTCCATACTTGTTTTTATATCCATCACATTCCTTTACATTTGTAGCTCACAAGGCACAAAAATGCTTTTAATAGTTTAGCACAACTACGCACGGATGCTAGGAAATATATTATTCTCATGCAAAATCAGGTTAATATTTGCCCTTATTCTATTGCAGAAATAAAATGCAGAGACATGAATAAAAGCGAAAAGTAAAGGGTATTAAGTGTGGGTGGTGACAAAAATTAAAGCTTTGATCTACTGCAATTGCAAAGGTTTTATCTATTCTAGGCTATTTTAGTTGTGCTGGTGTCTACCATAGGAGCTAAGAACCAAAGCACGAACTCATCTGTCATCTTTGAAGCAAATTCTGAGGAGCTGTTTGTACCCATTCAGCCAGATTTGTCAAACATTGATCCAAAACACATAGAATATAATGAAGGTCCTTCAAAAATTGATGGATGGATGGAGAGGGCAGCCAGGGTGCTGCTCCCACCCATTTAGCCCGTTGGGCACCGTGGACCTGCAGGAGCCCGATCAGCTCCTCCCAGGGCACCCAAGGCCATCAAGACCCTGCCTGGCACCAGTACTGGCACTGGGATGGTCAACCTGCCACCTGGGAACCTCAAATGAATGTCCAGTCTGGGTGGCCCTGCAGCTGGAAGGCTCTGCCCATGGGGACGATGGCACAGAGAGTGATCTGCGGGGCTGGAGCTTAGAGAGGTGGTTTGCTTAATAAGAGCAGACAGTAAATGGCAGAGAAAATAAAGCTAATTCTGGTGATATCTTTCTCTAAATCCTGTCACCTCTGCGGCGATGAGCTGAGGGGACGGTGCCTGTCTGGGGGAGTCCCTGGTGGCCCAGCCAGGCCTCTTGCCTTCCTCGCTCGCAGGCTCTGCTGACCAGGCTGGGATTGAACACAAATCCTGCCGACATCCCTTCTATCAATCCCTGCCTGCTCCCTTTCTCTCCCCTTTTTCCTCCCGTCCCCAGGCACAGGATGCTTCAGGCAAAAGGCAGGAGCACTGCAACGAGCTGACATCTCCAAACAGAGGGCTAGGCTGTTGGGTTTTTTCCCCGAGCCCCCCCCGGCTATCTCAGTTTCATTACGTGTCTCAGGAGGGGGCATCACTCCCTGACAACTAACATCTGGCCCAGGAGACCTCCTAATTTAAAACAACAAACTAATTATTGTCACCTACTCTTTCCTGTAGCTTTTATCTTTATTTATATTTTCCTGGAAGAAATATGTCAGCATATTTTTCATTTGAACTACTAATGCTCTGGGTTTTTTTCCCCTTAAGTATGCTTAACTTTCTTCTAAGGAGAGGAAATCCATATTTTATCAATCAGATTCAATTACCTACTGTATTTCACTCTGTGGTGTTGAATTATGAGTTGCAAGAATGTCTTGATTAAAGACCTTACAAACATCCAGGTATGAGAGCAACCAATCTTCCCGCCTGCATGGAACACCGTGAACTGACACTGTGTTAGATTCTGTTTATTAGGATTTCTTTTTCAAGTTGGAATCATCAGTCTCTTTGTTAGAACACTGAGCAATAAGGAGCTAGAGGCCTTTATTTAAAGAATGATTTTTATTTTATTTTTTCTCCCAGAGTGCTCTGGAAGCCACCAATGGCCAGTTTAATGTCTTTTTCTGGTAAGGGAAGAGCTACAGGGGCTGTCTTCTACTGGAACAAACACCACTTTCCTGACTCAGACATCCGAAGTGGGTGACCCCTCTCTTGCCACCAATTTTCCACACCTCCTTGGTAAGTTATTTACCAAAATCTGCTCTTCAGCTTTCCTACCTTTAAATTGAGCTTCACGCTACTGAACTTACTGCATCCCATGTTCTCCAGTGCTTTTAAAACTGAACAGATTTGGAAAAACTGAGCATTTTTTATTACTGCTACTGACAAATTCCATTACCGCATATAATAAATACTCGCCAAGATTTACCATATAGCTATGTCTGAGAAGATGACAGTATTTTTTTTTCCCATGTTCAGTGGGAGAAAGACCAGTGTAATCAGCTTGCAGCAACAGAGAGTGAAGTCATGGCCCATTTTAAGCTAATAGAAGCTTTTTAATTGATACCTATGGTGTTAAGATTTTATTTTTGACCCAGTATAGAGCCATGATCCCATTACAACTCAATTTCTAGAATGCCACGGACACAACAGCAACTCCTGCTGTTTGGTTGTTGGGTACATGTTGTCTACCAAGAAAATCTCCAAAATGATTTGGCACTTGGATAGACACTCTCCTCAGGAATCAGCCATCCAACCCACAAAAACAACAGATGGACAAAGCTTTGGATTACTCCGAGAGAAACACTTTAACCAAAATGAAACAATATTCTCTTTAAGAGAAAAAAAAATCCAACCCAAAAATTCCCCAAGTTGCCTTTTGAGATAAGGATGATCCTCATCAAACATGAGTTTTACAACAAAGAGGAAAAATTGTTCTCCGTGAAAATAAAACATTGATATCATCCCACAAAAATGGGCAGCTTAGGAGAAGAATGCAGAGAGGAAGAGAAAACTAAACATTGGGTTTCTAAACCTCGAGGGGAAGGAAAATGAGGTTGATGCAGCCTTTTCTGCTCCTGAGTGTTGCCACCAGAAAAGCTCCTCACCGACGCTGGGGTACAAGAAGGGGACGCCAGCCAGTGACCATCAGCATTCATTAGGGTTGATTTATTTATTTACTAGCACATACCAAAGTCCCTGCCCTTCGATGGAAACCAGAGCTGCCTCTATAAGCAAATGCTGAAAGGGAGGCAGAGGCAGCGAGCTGCCCCCGAGCGCTCAGGCTCCCTGAGGTTGGAGCGTCGGAGGCTCCTCAGGAAGCAGCTGTATTTTACTATATTACACACTAATTCCCTAACATGGAGCAGGCTCCCCTTCACTGGGGTTTTTTAGAATTGAGAATATGAGGTTTTCAGTCGAAGAAGGTGATGTTTTTAATCTGGATGTGTTGCTCTAAATAGAAGTAAACAAATGAAAAAAAAATCACTTCTGTTTACTTCCATAGTTTCACTGCGGGAACGATCATGAAGGATCCAGGACTGAATTCTGTTTTAAAACCACTGAGTTTACCGAAAGCGAGGGAGCTCCCTGCCTTGTGCTTTGCAGGAGAGCAATAATGGGCTCCTTTAAGTTTAAACTGGAGGTAGAAGGTCTTTAAAATTATTAATATTATTCTTCTTTATGAAGAGCAATTTTATCAGCGCATTTTTATTCTGCTATCAGGAGACATTACCTCAGGTGATTTTACATCCCTCAATTAGGCTGTTTTCAGTTCCCCCGCGCCGAGGGCACAGGGCTTGAATTACCCTCTGCAGCCTGACTTCTCTTCCCTCTCTCTCCATCCCCTGGGTGCTACGGAAAGATCCTGGGGTGGGGGTGAGAGACTCTGGCAGATCACTCCATGGATCACTCGGGGGCCAGGCTGCGGGGGTGGCTTACAGCAAAATGAGTTTTGGATGTGACGGGGGAGATAAAGAATGTTATTTTAGGCCCGGGAACTTCAGCTGGGGAGAATTCCACAGGAATCGGGGCTTGCCCACATGGAAGCCAGATGACAGCGATTTAGCCAAGGATTTCAGGCTCCCTGAGACTTCCATTAGTGCCACTGGATGGATACTGGTTCATACCAGTGAACACAAGGGTTGGTGATGCCGCTGGGTTCACGGTCTCCCATTTTTCTGCTCATTGTGGAGAGTGGATTTAGCACAGGGCGACCTAGGAGTTAATGTGTCCTTATTGGTATTTACTGGAACTCGGGAGTGAGGAACTTCATTCTTCTGAGCACCTCGGGGACCTCACAAGCCTCTGCCCCAACCTGCAGCTTAAGTATCTTCTCTTTCCATCACCTAATTATGCAGTGATGAGGGCATAACGCTCCCTCATCATCCTCACCACTTCTCACTCGGATGCCCAGGACAGCAGCTCTAAGCTCCTGCCAGGGACCGACCCTCCTGCTGGTGCACACTCAAAATGCCAGTTCGACCAGGTCCGATTCCGAAGCTCCCCAGGGACTACCCAGGACAAGGGAACCAGATTTCCCTCGTGTGTATTTGAAGTCTAAGTGGAAGCGAAAGGCAAAGCGAGAAAAGACATAATGCAGTTGTTTATTTAATACATTCGAGCACAGGAAGCTACTTTATCACCTCCTGGATGGTGACATTGAATTCCCCCGAGCTCCCAGCACGTGTGTGCCTTGCCTTTGCCCCATGGGATTTGGGTATAAGCTGGTTGTCATTTACAACACGCCCCGTTATCTGGCACGCACCAAATCCATCTTCGAAATCTTTTTTTTTTCTCGTGGGGTTTGCTTTTAGCTCCCGACAGCATGACCTTGACGCGGTGCCAATAAACAAAATTAAAATACTCAGTGGCGTAAGTTTAAATGGGTCATTACTGCAACTCCTGCAAGAGTACAATCAAACATCTACTGCCACTTCTTTTAGAAGGAGAATTGTAACAGGGCTGTTCAAACAGCTCTGAGCTTTGAAATACACTGAGCTTCACATTGTCTCTTTTATGCACATAGTTTAAATATTAAGGGACAGGCAAAGGAAATAATATTTAAAAACCTGAAATCAGAAAAACCTATCTAGAGCATTTGCACTCAAAACCAAGAGACGCCATTAAGAAAATTCAATAGGGTCTGGGTTGCTGCTTATTTTTACTTAAAAGGAGCACAGATACCAGCGTTATGAGAAGTCCTAGGACACAGACAGAAAGGCAGAAATGACCACTGAATACTCAAAAAAATCCATTTCCCCTTTTCCTATCCTCTCCTGGGGTTGGATTCTGCAGGGTGCTCAGCAACCACTCTTTTGGATGACACGTATTCCACCTTTTTCAAGCTATATAAAATAGAAAAGAATAGGAAACACAACACACAGCAATTAATTATTTAATGAACATGGCTATCAGTAGATATAGAATGAAAGCTTCATTAAGTGGCACCCTTATTTTTGCATATGTTTTAAAAGGAGGTGAGAAACACTAGTTGGCATTTGATCATAGTGTTACTTCCAGATTTCTGTAGACTAAGCAAGAAATAGGCCACAGGAAAATAAAAAGAGGAGGCAACAGCAAGAAAATGAGGAAAAAAATATCCACAACATGGATAAATCTTTATCACTTCCTACAGGTCTCAATTCACACACTTTCAGTTCACTACTATAAGCTCTATGAGTCTACCCAATTCATGTTGCATACTACGTGATCCTTCTTTTAGAACATACTAAAAAAGATCGCCAAGAACCACAGCGAGGAAGAGAAACAGCAAATTAGGATATTCCTTATTGTTCTCAAGCTTCTCTCTCTTGGTTTAAGATGTTTTCTGCAAATACTCGGAGATACCCACAGCAGGACCACGTTCGCTCAGTGAACACCAAGGCAATGCTACAGCACACGGAGGCCAACAACCTCAAAGGGGCACAGAGATGGAAGGACAGAGAGAGATGATGATCCCAGAAGAGTTGTGTCATCTCCCTGGAGACAGGACGGTCATGGGACGGTTGCAAGAAAGGAGTTTCAGACTAATCAGCTTGGCTGACATCTTGACCGCTCATACCTCAACTATTCCTAACTATCACCGTGGTGTTTTCTCTCACACCCCCTTATTCACGTGAGCAAACGTCCCTCCCAGGAGTAATCCCCCTGCTCTTGAGACGTTCTCGCTCAGTACAAATCTTTGCACGGTGGGATCCCAAGCTGCAGAGAAATTCTCTCCACCCTTTCAAACGACAGGCTCCTCTGCACCCCCTTCATGGGACTGTGCCCTTTGGGGAGCAAAGCCCCTCATCCCACTTCAGTGATGCCAGAGCAAGCATCCCATAGCACGTTCAAACGATCTCCCCTCGTTCTCTAAGGAGCCTCTAAAAATAATCTCTTGAGCTTGACATAAGGGGAAATTATTTTGAACTGTAGCTGATGTGGAAAAATCAGTGTTTAAAATTGTGTCCTTCAAGAAATTACGGCTATTTAGGTATTAATTTTTATTAGCATAAAGGTACTTAAAAGTGAAAGGTGGGAAGATGATGGAAAAAAAAAGGTAAGGTAGGCCCTATGGATTCAGAAAAGCCTGGAAAAGTGGGTTATTTAAATCTCTGTGTTTTGAAAGTTTCGTCTTAAGGAATTTTTATACTCTTGATTACTGCTTGTCTGAGTAGATAATGGTTGTCACCATCACAAATTAAGATTTGGACAGTGGCAGGAGGCTGTACACAACATCACCTGGTAGGGCAGACCTGAACTCCTCGCTGTTGTACAACACGATGCCATCAAGTCCTGCCCCCAAATCTTCATTCAACGTAGCCCCCCAAAAGGCCTATTACTGGCCAAGTTACAGTTTCAAGACCATTCCCAAATCAATTTCGGGTTTTAGAAGATTGTCCTCTGCATGGAGTTTTCATTTCATTACATTTGTAACCAAACCCCCCAAACAAAATAGGCGACAACACAAAGAAGTACTTTTAGTGCAAACTTCCTTCCATTTCCCACCGACCTAAAATGATCTAAACACCTTTTAAATCACTCTTTATAGGAAAATAACGAAAAGGGTATCGTTCAGGTAGGACCAAGGCCAAGTACCCAGCAACCTATCAGACATGCAATTCACACGACCTGGCTGAAAATCACCCTCCAGACCACTAAAAATTAATTGATAGCAGAATCTTTCTCTGATGAAGAATGAAAGACATCATCTTTAGTAGAATTAAGAGACTTCACCTAATACTAGGACCAATTAGCAGGCCTGTGATTCCTATAAATCAGTGTGGTTTTACCCAAATCCCATGTGCTTATCCATTCCCATGTTTTTAGGGATAAAGTTTCTCTGCAAAGCACAATACCCATGTTTTTTTGTCCCCGAGTTATAGCTGTAAATAGGAAGCCAAGTGCTGAGTTTCCTCCTTGCTCTTTGCAACAGCAAATTGCAATTTGCAAAAGGTTTTTTGATAACATTTGGTGTTAATTGGACTCAAAAATGTTAATCTCCCAAATCACTGTGATCTTAAAGACACATGAAAATTATCTCAGCACGTAAGAGAGCAAAAGCTCAGATTGCACTGAACTTCTCAGAACACGGGTTCTTTCAAAGTACAGCTGAAAGATCAGGGTGATTTACTGTTCTTGATCTTTCTATGTTGTGTGAAAATGCACAAAGCAAGTATACACTATATTTAACATGCATAGAGAACATAGTTTTAGGGCCTGAAAACATAAACCCCCATATTTTCTAACTACAATTATAGCAAATGAATTCTTGCTTTTGATCCTGGGGCACGATGTCCTTTCTTCCCTTATCCACAGAAGGGTGACACTTCCTGGCATAGAACTTGCCCTCCTTTAGGATACAGTAGCCACAACAGTACTGTATAGACTACCCACTATTATGTCATAAGGACTTTTGGTTGATACTCCCAAGAGTAAATGAGAATTACAACAGGTTCTCCCCATTAGAATTTAACCAAGCCGACCCTTCGACCCAATCAGCACGATTTCATTGCAGAGAAATAACGTGGCTTGTTTAGCTGTTTGTTCGTTATATTAGTTATGAAAACGAGATCAGGGATTTTTTTCTCTTTTGCTTGAGAGAGTAGCTCACTCTCCATTTTCTCCATTTTTTGCTGATCTCTGCACAGGCTTCCATTCTGGCAGAACCTTATCCCTTTTACCTATTGCGTTCAGTCTGTCCAGTTGCATTTCAGTAGCTCTTAATCAACTTCCTCATTAAATATAACATATACACCATCATGTGGGAGATCCACATATATTTTTCCATAGTTTTCTACGCTGTTTTTCACTTGCTATTTAACAACTGTGCTCAAATGTTGACATTTATTTTCCTATACTTCACCACAACCTTCCTTACCTTAGCTTCTTATTACTGTTTCTAAATTTCATCTCCTATTTTGAAGCCAGCCTCAAAAAAAGCACGTATTTCCAACAGACCATTGCCTGGTGCTAAACCTGCATATTCTAGAAAAACCAGTCAACAAACAAAAGCCCCAAAGAAACGCAGCCGTCCCTCAAGAAAGGATATATTAAAAAATTGGTTGCCTTGGCATTAACCCAAGATGAGCCCAAATTGTAGTCTCCACCATCCATCTACAGAAACTATTTTCATCCCCCACAGACCTGCCCGAACACAGAGTTTGACTTTGCCACGTTTACTGACACTGAATAATATTTCCCTTTCCATAGAGCCCTATTAATTTCTGCACGGCGTGACTGAGGGTTCAGAACTGCTTCTTTACTTTAAATCTTCGTGGGAAAGGTTTGCAAGATTTGACCATCTCTAAATTGCAAAGTTCACATCAGTAGAAGTAAGAATGATTTTAGGTTTCCAGAGATAATAAAAACTACGTCAAAGTTTCAAAATTAGAATCACATAAACTCCAGACATTTAGAAATAACATACAATTCATTCCAGCAAGACATCTTTTCGTAAATTTTTGTTTATAATATCTGAAAACATTAAGATTTCTGTAATTTCAAGGTTAGACATAGGAATGCAGAGCCTGGCAAAGAAGCAAACCTAAAAATCCTTTGAGATTCTGAATATCAGAACTAGCTGCAGTTTCCCAGTGGAAAAAACCAAAACCATGATTTTTGCTATGGATATATTTCGGATTAAATATATATTAAGTTAAATCTATTTTTAAACAAGGTAACTTAAACTCACTTTTTAATAGAAAAAATGAAACAAAAGCTACTTCTTCAACTGCTATTGGGTTATTCACGTTTTGTTGTGAAACTACCACGTATCTACCCTCTTGAATCAGATTATTTTCCATCATTGTGAGGGAAGTGAGAGGTAAAGGCTGACCTTCCAGGATATCACAGTGCCCGGGCAATGGCAGTGAGCATTTGCAGGTGGACGTAAAAGGTTCAAAGTCACGTTTAATTTAGTGGCAGAAATAAACCAGCTGTACCCAAAAGTCTGACAGAGGCCAAAGCCAGGGCAGATTGCTCAGTGGTTCACTCACCACGGTCGCTCGGGGGGTCTCGGAGCCCATTTGTGGGTGCCCCGTGCTGGTCAACCACAACTCGTTAGGAAAAATAACCAAATAAAGAGGCTTCAGAGGGGAGGCACGAGAACGGGCAAAAGACAAGTTCCCTGAAAAGACCCAGGAGCACAGGTTTTAAGGGAAGGCTAAAGCCCAATTTACTCAGAGCCAATAAGCACATACACATGGAAAGCAGAAAACTGGTAAAAGATAGCTCTTCTATCCACTACGTATTGCAAGGAAATTTCAAATTAAAATTAAGAAATGCACATAACACAGATGCGTAGTGAACCACTAGAACAATTTGCTACAAGCCATAATGGATCACTAGGAAAAAAATAATAATAAAAGGAATCCAAACTTGCATGTCTCAATTTGTGACCTCCAGGGTTCAAACCGTGACCTAATTCATGATTTCTGCCACACACAAAGCTGTCACACAAAGTCCTGCCATCTCTTCCGCTCTTACAATTTCCTCAGCCTACAGACAAATTGGGATGAAGGAGAGACCTGTTTATTTAGGCTTCCTCATCTTACACCAGGTCGTTAAATTAAATTTAAATTAGCTAGCAATATTCTTACTGCAAAGAAGATGATCTCAGTCTTACTTCAGGAATTTGATAAAAGTAAGGCCACACTATCAATCAGATTACCGGATTGGGCACACATTATTAATTTTGACGCAATCAGCTACAGTTCAGATATATTGATCCTAGGACACTGTAAAATCCATATGAAGGCAGTACTATAAAATTATGCAAATTGTATGATACCATCTGTAGCAGAGGGTGAAGTAAAAAAAAAAAATAATAGAAAGACTTCACTGAAATGTGTCGACCAGACTGCATATGGGGCACATGAAAAATTAAGCATATGCTGCACAGGCACAGATATTTTTGTGGCTATAGCCATTATAAAAAATAGTTTAAGAAAATAAAACTGGTGTTTTTAAGACCTTTGTATCAAAGACAACATGCCCACATGCAGAAAATAAAGGAACAGGCTGCCTACTAATAAAAGCTTAAATTTTATCTGCTGAGACAAAACTCCAGCAGCTATTAAAGTGATGCAGTTCTTCGGCTGTCCCACAGGGCACACTCAGATTTAATGCCCATACCTGACCTAATGTACTGTACAGTTATGCCAGGTTTAAATAAAGTTGCTTTCTCTCTTTGTAAGATGCTGTATCAGAAGAGCTAAGTAAAGGAACCGTGCACACAAATCAAGGGCTTCTGAGGACATTATGGAAACCAGAAAAGCAAAGGGCCATTGATTTCTCACGTCATAAGAAACTCACTCCGCGCGTGCACAAACATACACCACAAATGTCCACTACCTCTTACATTCTAATAACCCAAAAACCTGCTATGAAAATACAAAGTTTTATTCCATAGTGACAAAAGTTTGGCCTAAAGGATTGATCAGCATTTTTGTTCCCTCAGGAAGCTGCTCCCGCGGGTCAGGGCCAGATGCACGATGTAAACACTCACCCACACTTACCACCTGAGGTACCAAATTTGGAACTAAAAAAGCAGGAGATATGCAAACCCTTCACAGATTGGATACTAAGCCCAGGCCAAACCTCTGCAGCAGGCTTTAAATAAAAAGTCCCAGATCTGCAAGATTTGAAGTGTGTTCAACCATTACTTGAATAAACAATTATTCCAGTTGTCTGGGTCCACTTAATGTAAATGTACCTTCAAGAAGCCAGCTAAATATGTAATTGGTCTTTTGTACATACAATTACTGTGATGTGTACACTGAAGAAGCTCTCTAAAATACAGATAGTTAATAGAAATTATAGGAGCAAATATTGTGCACCAGGGTTGAAAAATGAGAATCCCATTTCAGAAATGCAAACGCCAATATGACCACTCAGATACAAAGCAGGTTTAGAGCCACCATACTCAACTTTAAAAATGGAACTCGCTGTACTATTTAAAATAAAGCAATAAACCAGCCTCGTATTCCATCACCATTTCCTGTTTTCATTTGCATTCTGCTCATTCGTGCAGCCCCATTTCACGTTGGCTTTTTTTCCCATGCAGAGAGCCATGCTAATATCTTCAAGGATTTGTTTATAATAACCTTTAAATCCCTTCCTTGTCACTATGCTGCATAGCTCTTCCCTTGTATGTACACTTTGGTTCATTGCCCACACAGCAATTATTTCCCGTTTGTCTACGTTAAACACCAAAGAGCACTTTCCACTTACGAGTCCAGCCGTTTAAAAAACCCACCCCAAATGCACCTGAAGGAAGGTGGTTGCTTTCCCCTCAGTTACTCGCCCTGCTCTTGGTTTTGGCAGCAGCAGCAAAACATCAAAGGTGGTCTCAGCCAGTTTGGTGTGTGCCAGAGAAGTCACCGCAAACCCAATATTTGAATATTTGGTTTGAATATTTAAGTTTGCAGCAGTTGCTGCTGCTGAAACTGCTACCGGGCTGCCTGTAACAGGGGGGTCGTGCCCCGCAAGGAGGGAGACGAGGAGGTTTTGAGATGAAGTAACAGCACGAGAGAGCAGAACCTCAGCTGCTCTGCAGTAACTCCACGGGCAGCTCTTCTCCTAAAGTTCTCCCCAGCAGAGAGGAGCCAGCTTCCCCCCTTCCAGTCTTTAAATGCTGTGGGGAACTGGGTATTATTTTTTTTTTCAATATTTGATTTCAACCGCAATAATTAAAAATACTAATCTAATACAAAGGCCCAACTGCCTTCCCGCCTCCCATGGCTTTCATTTGCCAGTTGAAAACAGTCTCTTTCTAATCTTCCCAGGCTTCTCATAATCCCAAAAGTGGAGTGAATAAAGCCTGGTCAGCCTGTGTCTATTTTTTTAAAGTAACTGCTGCTGTATTTAAGCTGCAACACCTTTTTAAACCAATGAGGTAGTTAGCCACATTAACTACAACTTAAAGGCCAATCTAAACATCTCCCATCTATTTTCTCCCAGGCTCCCAGTATCAACTGGGTGAATTTTGCCTTTCACTGGTAAAGTCACTGGCCACAGTATTCTTACAGTCTTCCTTCTCCGCTCCCGCTCTCCATTATATTAAAGGCAAAGGAAAGGACTATGAGAGAAACAAACCTGAGCCATCCTAAGATGCTCTGGATTTCTTGTGGGGGGGGAGGTGGGAGTAGTTATTTGCTGCAGATAAAAGGTAATTTTTAGGAAAGAGGTGTCCTCTTCAAGTGTGCTCGGGTTTTCCAACCTGCCCTGTTACTGAGCCAAAAGCACTCACTTTGCAGACAGAATGCCCCTAAAAGTACTGCTTCATCCACTGGCATCACCTCAAGATTCCTTGTGCCCGTTCCCAATGCTTCAATATTACCCTGAATGTGCCAAAATTAGGGTAGCCCTTTCAGTGTTTTTCCTTTCTATTTTAGCATTATTTACATTGTACTATTAGCCATTCACTTTCCCACCTGAGCCAAATAACTAGAATTCAGGCAGTTCCACTGAGGTAGTTTTAAATCCTATTCTTTATCTGTTCAAAAGACAAAACCAAACAAATGCAGCTGTGCTTTTATCAATCTTTGGAGAACTGATTTTTTCTCTTTGATAAAGATAAGAATATGTGTGGGAAAAAAAACCCCAAAAAACAAACAAAACCCCCACAGCATTAAGGAACACAGAAATTGTCATTCTAACAGATTAAAAAATTAATTACTAAACATTGCCTTTGGGCTGGCAGCTTCTGCACGAGGCGTAACCCAGCACAATTTCCAATGAGGGCTACAGATAAACCTTTGGAAACTGAGAGTCAGGATTTCTGCTGGAAGCATCACCATTTCCTACTAGCATGGCTACTACAGGAGTTAATTTTGCACAGTCTATGTCAACTAATACATTCCTAAGCTTAAAAAAACACAAAACAAAACAAATCTTAAAAACATTTAAAAGCTCTTTAGAGATATCAGTCCTCTGCCCTCCTGAATTATTTCTTAATTTTCTTCTCTTCTCTACCCTTCTTCCTCTATAAATATTCAAGACACATGCTCATCTTTAAGAGCTGCCTGTTGTAGGTAATGTGGTCATTACCAAGTAATGCATTTGCCCTGGACACAGTGAAAAAAATACGACAAAATTTAGGAATCACTCATCCTGGAGCACTGGCAATCACCACACTGTACCCAGAAGCATTAAGCTATTACAAATGTAGTGACTATGACAAAGACATAGAAAACCAGAAGATGGATAAAGCGAGAGAAAGAAAAGCAATGAGACAATGCAGGTGGACCTGGCGTCTATTATTTGCCTTCTGCTGGTTTTCTTTGAGGGTCTTGGCCACTATTGCACCACGCGGGGTGCCCCAGCTCCCCCAGTTTATAACTATAACTCATTTTATCCTATTTTCCCTTTTTGCTTTAGCTTTCAGAGCGTTTTCCACCACCCCTTCGGCTCTCAGGGAAACTTTAACCAGCCACCCAGGATTGGCCGTACCATTAAAGATGGATTATGGGCTGATCTCTCATTTGGAGCTTCACCACTATCTACACTGTGGTCATGCATGAATGGGGTTCAAAGTCTGACAACACAAAAGGAAAAGCTGCCTAAATTCCACCCTGCTAGTGTAGAACATCATTTCCAAAGCAAGAATCATTTGTATTTTATTTATATTGCCAGCCAGAATGTTTACTGGGAACAGAAGTAGGAGGAAGGAATATTTTGCCAGTGATACAGGAAAACAGCAATTTCTATTTTACAGCTGATGAATATTCACCCCTAGAGGTTACATGACAGTTGGGTGAGTTTTCTTTCAGGGAAAAATAAAATCAAAAGACCATTCTGCAATTGCAAATATATTCCCCCTGCGAATTACATTCGCCTTGTAATACTCAAGAGAAAGCATTTCATTTTTGCAATTAATCTGACCTTTAGCAAGAGCTACCAGAGAAGAAACACTCTCACAGAACGAAGTACTTGGAGTCAGGGTGAGAAGCCTTGTAGATGTGCACACAGTTACTGCACAGCCTCATGTTTAAAAGATCTGAGATTATACGCTGGGGAACTGCTGCTTATTGGCAAGGGAGTACACGTTTCCGGACCAAACTGTTCAGCAGAATCTTTGGGCCCAAAAGCAAATGAGATGCCTTCACGTGCCAAGGAGAAGCTCTCCCTGGGCAGAGAGCTCCCCAAAGTCATGTCTTCCTAGGCAGGACACACTTAAGCCTCAGCACCAGTTTTCTCCTTCCCACTGGTAGGGATCTGACTTACCAAAAGTCTGGCCAAGAGCAAACCTGCTGTTGTTCACACGATGGAGCCCTGATAGGGAACCAGACTCCAAAGTGCTTGCAAAACCAGCATGTTCACTCAAAAACCCTACCTGTGGCTACACAGATGTCAACATTGTGGATTTTTAATTCTCTTCTAGTAACAATCAGGAGCGGAAAAGATAAGGGCCAGGTCTGAAGGCTGGTGGCTTCCACCGGCTGGAACCACGCTCTTGAGAGCACTGGAGGGTATTGGGCTGAGAGGTGAGAAAATTGAAGGAAGCTCCAGACACAGAAAGGAAGCAGGGAAAGATTACCAGACCATCACAAACTGGTAATTGCCTCAAGCTAAAACACAGCCTGCAGCGTGTTCTGAGAGCACACGGGTTGCTCTGAGAAGAGAGGGACCAGTCCTGAGAAGGGGTAGAGCCTGGGTCCTGAGTCTGCTGTGAAAGCCCTGACCTTGCACTAACTCAGAGCCCTTGGGTATTTTTTACGTGGCTATTTTCCAGTAACTCCTACCTTCTCTCTCCCCCAGCACCACCACAAGGCATTTTTAATCTGTTCTGCTGATTTGCAGCAACATGGCCATCTACCTCAGGCATCAAAATGTTCTCCTTCTATTTGAAAATATTCTCCTTCTATTTGAAAGCCCTATTTTATTCCAAAAATGCCATAAAGTCCTAAGTGTGAATTTCCCATAGCCCCCCCTGTGTTACACTGGCAAAGACAATGGTTGAGTTTCGGCCGCTTTACTTTAGGGCTGTGTTCCTAAAATGAGGGCATACATTTCAGTTTCAGTCATTCTTCTCTGATCAGTCATTCTGTTTCAGGAGTATCAGCTTTCAGTACTAACTATTTTGGAAAATCATGGAAACGCAAAGTCTACTCACATTCCTTGAGGGTGCATACTCTGAAGCAACAGGTCTCCCTTCCTCTTATAGGCTGAAATTATCAATCTGAAAGCCAATTTAAAAAAGTGAAATTGGAAAATGAGAAATTCAGATTTATTTTTTTTTTCTCCATTAATTCTTGACTGCAACCTGTGTAACTGATTACAAAAGAAGAGAATGCCTAGTAGAGGAGCAGAGATGTATTGGAATCAGGTGGCCACATCTGAGAGAAAGCTATTAAGCAACAGGTCATGCTTCATGCTTTTTGTGAGTATACTGCCTTCCATTCAATCTTACATTAAATTTACTTCACCATAAATTGAAACTACAGGATTCTGCAGGACCAACCCCTAACAGCAAATGTCTAAAAGCATGTGCAAATGCTGTCAGGACCATAGATGCCAAGTCTTTTTGGCTAGAAAGCCTAAATTGACTCAAAAGTACTGCTATTCCCAGCCAAAAATAAGTGTGTATTGCCTTACATTTTCCTTTCCACATTTCTCATAGACATTTACATTTATATCAACACATAATGAGTAGAGGAAACACAAAGACATTTGAACAGAATTTTCTTTAGCTTGTCAAAAATGCCTTTTTCCTCCCTTTTTCCTCACATTAACATTAATTGGAGCTGGGCAGAAATCCTCACATTAATAGCAATAAAAGTGCTAGTACATTAGATTTAATTAGCATGGAAACTAAAGATGCTACACCCCACAAGCAATTGCCACCCAGGAAACATTTCATCTGAGAACTGAGTGCAGCCAGTTCCGATGTGGCACGGGGCAGCTTTTGGGCTGAAGAAGAACTAAGGGGAGAGGACACAAATTCAACTGGCAGGGCCAGGATCAGGCCACTAGGTCACACAGAGACTAACTAGGACAGTGGGGCAAATATGGCCCTCCCTTATGAAAACATATATCCTATCAATAAAATCAAAACTTTTGCCAAAGCCAATTGAAATCCCGTTTACTGCAGAGATTCATGAGTTGGAAGCACAGAGCTGCACAGATGCCATTTGATCCCCGTAACATCATCATAAATCAAAAGATCAGGCACTTGAAAGTCTTTTATGCTTTTTTAGAATAACCTTATTCACAGCATTTATTATTTCTGGCCTCCTGTATTTTTCCCCTCTTGTAGAATGCCTGTTGCCATCTATATTTAACAGCAAATGCAAAATACAGATAAGTCTCCTGGATCAGAAAGGCTGAAGTTTCTCCTTGTTCTTCTGTTCCCTTCAGCTTGCTCCGATGCCTCCACCCCCTCCCTGGCTCTCGTTTTTCCCATCTCCATCCTCTTCCATTTATCCTCCCTTCTTCAGCCCCTGCAGTTCCCTCTTGTTCCTCTTTCAGCTCTACCTCGTCTCATTCCAGCTCCTCTGTTCTCATCTCCTATTTGCAAAAATACCAGACAAGAAACTACTAAAAAAATCAAAAGCTCTTGGTAAAGCTGCTAAAGTACCTAAATGGACATTGTGCTATATTTATTTAAAGATTTTATTAGGACAAATCCAAACAGCTCTTCTTTTTCTTCTCATGTGAAGATTTTTGAATCTAAAAATTGTCGCTGTCACAAAGTTATTACTCTTTTTTTAGAGAATATGGACATTGTAGCTCTGCTGGTGGAAGAAGATTGGCCAGTTCGAAATACCACAACTTAACCCGTGATTCATACACCTTCCAGTGAAGCTATGCCCATTAGTCACATCTGTTCCTCTTTTTTTTTTTTTTAATGCTATGGAACTCCAGAGCTAATTTTGACTCTGGGTCTGATTTTCCCAGGTCACAGGTCAAGCCAGATCTCAGGCAGATAACTCTTTTAAACATGGTTCTGGTTCATTTAGGCTCTTGGTTTGACTTGGCCTCCCATTCTGGTGCTCAATGACTGATCTCAGAAGCACCTTTTTGGCTCTCTTGGTAAGAAAAGAGGACAAAGTCTCCCACCATATAGGATTTCAAATGGATTTACCACTCGGTTGTCTGTAAGAAACATGAGCACGTTTGCATGGCTGGTTTGGAAACGGCACGTGGTAATTAAGGGAACTGGCCACTTCCACATATAAACGCCCGATTTGTGCAGGCAGTCATGGAAACTGCATAACCTACTTGCTTGAAAAACCTGCCTTAGCTTATACTTCACCAAAATGCACATATTTTAAAGCACATCTGAGTATAAAGTTGAAATGATTCTTTTTCGATAGAGTTTAAAGATTTCCTTTACAAGTGGTTGCTTCCAGGGATTCGGAAACAAGTTCATTGTCACTGATGAGTGTCACCCCCCCGGCCACGCTAAGCCACTGGGATTGAAGACAAACTTTATTTCTAGTTAATTTTTGAGTACCCCAAATAATGGACACCTCGAGGTGGTCAAATTTCAGGTCAAAGATACCTGGAATTATGCTGAAAAAATTTAAAGTATCCCCAGGCATGGAGGAAAAATCCCAACAGTCTGCCCCAAACTTTGTAGAAAGCTGGCGCGTACCATAACGTACATGGTATATATCGTAATTTTAAAGGTAGCAAAGAGAAAAAAAAATGGCAAAGCACGATTTCAGAGTATTTTCAAACACACATTGAGAGCTTCTTAGATGCACTGTACAGAATAAGGTTTTGGACTGGTTTTTCCTCACCGTCCTGAAGAAAAGGTTTGCTTTTCCCTGGGAAGGGGGTGTGGGGAGAAAGCGTGTTCGGGATCATCTCCGGCTGTGGAGCTGGCCCGATGCTCTGCAGCCCTCTGTGTACTGTCAGCTCGCTGTGACAGCTCAGATCTGGGATGGGGACCAACTGTGTTTCCTCACTGACATTGTCAGACGGCGAGGACTTGAGTTTGCACAGGCTTCTGCCCCTGCTGGAGACTGATAAGATGTAAAGAGCGGTGGTTTCTGTTGTGATGGGAGGTACCGAGCAGCGCTGTCTCCAGGGGAGGAGATGAGGACACACCGTGGTACCGAGACACTGCTTTCCTACAGCTCCACCCTGAACCACTGAAGAGCTGGAGATATTATTATTGTCAAAAGTTTTAATGTGAAGCATTAGAATTCTGTACTGCCCAGTCAAGTTTCCAAGTCGCCAGGGGACGGGATAACCAGATAAAGAAAGCACGGGTAACGCAAGACATATGTAAATTAGGATGTATATTAGCTTAAGAGAACACAGCATGAGAACATCTGAGAGCAACAGGGAGGGAAAGGTCCTGTTGGCTGTGCAGGGAGATGAGATGCTCTGCCTAGTGCCAGCCCAAATCCCACATCAAATCCCACAGGAATGGGGTTATCTGGTTTGCTTTGGGCCACCCTGCAGTACCAGCTGGTTGCCTTTGCACCCAGCAGCCCATGAGTCCACAGTCCTGATGCCCCCCAGCCCTGACAACACTTGGGACAGGTAGGATCGGGCCGATTCCTGTTGCTTTAATGTTTCTCATTCCCTTAGCTATACTGTATGGTCTTTCCCTTATTTATCTTTTTCAAAATGGAAAAAAACACAGGACTGGAGGGGATTTCCTGAGTAAGCAAGTGTAATCTCCTGCCACCCATGGGAACAACAACACAGAAACCTTTTTATTCCCAATCAGTTCTTCAGGAGAGGGACTGGCCCTTCTTTCTGAGGAACACTCTGAAATTCAAAAATACACACATGTGCCAAAAAAAAAAAGTCAGAGCAGATTAAAAAAAAAGGAAGGAGATAAATAATACAGATGGTCCAGGCTGCCCACTCCAAACACGTCATGACCTATGTCACTTGCTTAGAGATTACTTCAGATCTCTTATCTCTGCCTTTGTGGCTAATGGCCTGGAAAAAAAAATCTCACGTTCAGGGATTAAGTCAACAAAGCAAACCCTGCAGAGAAAATGAGTAGTCCTGTCTATGGCTTCTCCCCTGGACTTTCCCGTGTCAGTTCTGCAGGTTTTCTAGGTTTTTCTGCCTTTACCAGTGGCCCCACTTGTAGCTGCCTGGGGAAGAGCTGGTGGGATGGAGTCCAGCATCGTGGCAGCTCCTGCCCTGTGAAGGGCTATCAGAAAGGCAGGGCTGAACCCCAGCTCTGGCCACCAACCTGAGAGAATCACCCATTCAAACATAACAATATTAAATTATAGCATTAAAAATATATCTTATATATAAAATAATAAATAGAAATTATTATTATGTTTGAATAGTAATATAAATAAATAATAATAATAAATAATTTATAATTTGATCAGAAGCATTACTGCAGACCTCACAGCCACTAAACCCAGGGCATTTGGAAGGGGCTGGTTAAATGCCCTCTCTCTCTCAAAGTCTACGCAAAGAAAGAATTAAAAAAACCCCTATTGCTGCTGTGGATATCAGAAATTGTGCTGCTTCTTCAGGTGGTTGTAGCTGAGATGCATGGTTTTGTTTCTCCATGTCTTACATTCTGCTCCTGCTAATGATTTATGACAGGGATTTTTATTGTAGGCATGGAACTCCTCACTATGCCAGGAGATGTTCCAGCTATGACTGCCCCAACGAAGGACCATTACAGTGTCACTAACACTTCTCTAGATAGCTTACAGAAATCTTCTTTTCTGGCTATTTATTTATTAGCTCCCAATACTACATCAGTGCCTAAGAAAACCAAATCTGCACTCAATCTATAACAGGTAGATTTTTTTGCTTGACAAATGGCCTGCAGTTGCTAGAAAAGCACGTTGATTTGTAAAAAATTGAGAAATTGGCTTGGGTGAGCTGCGGGGGAAAAAAAAAATACAGTTTTCTCCCGTTGATTTTTCAATATTTAGTGTGTATTCAGCATACATCCTCAGTGCCAGGCTATGCTCTGTAGATGTGATATACGATTATACAGCTGTGACTGAGAAATGATGTATGAAATAAAAATCCCTGAAGAATGTGCTGGGAATAGAGAGTCTGTGAGTGCCCGCCTGCGCTCGGCAAGGAGAAGGGAACCAGCACAGTCCAGTGAGGAGCCAAACACCACGGAGACACCAACCTAGACAATTCCACCACCCTAATCCCCTGGAAAGGGCCGGGAGCTGGTTGCTCTGTGCCAGCTCTGCTCCCAGGCCAACCCCTCCATCCCTTACCATTTTGCCCATTTGCAGCAGGAATCAAATAAGACTGACAATCTAATACAAGCCCTAAAATACAGCACAATAAGAAATTCATTTCAGTGTGACATTACTGCAAGATTTCCACCTTAAGCTGTCAGAGAAAAAAGGCAAAAAAGAAAACAATCTCTTGTCTCCCACCTCACATCCTGCCAAAGCCTAACCTCAGGCAGGCACAGCAGACCCTGCTCAAAACAACAGCCTCCCCAGTCAGCACCCAACTCCTTTTCCCAACCACAGGAAAGAAAATATCAAGCTTCTGAATTTTTTTCATCAGATTGTAGTTGGGGTAATCGGATGAAACATAACTGAAGCTGCCTATGCAAGTTTTGACTTCCTTGAGTAGTTCCCTAGAAGTTGCTCTTCTGAGGCTCATGTATCTCCTGCTCTGTCAGCAGAACCTTCCCCAGACCCGGTGGCCACACTCTTCAGGTTTCCCTGCCTTTGCACTAGGGAGGAATATTTTCATTTCTGTGAAAGGGGCTGATCTTCCTGCCTCTGCCCCTCGACAGACCCCAAAGTTCAAGGTTATATCCTTCCACTTCCCTTTGCACAGGACCCAGCATGGCCAGACCTGCACCACCAGCCCTGGGATGTCAAGGGGCCCCACTGGCAGCCTTGGGGGATCCCATGCAAGCAAGGTGACAAGTTGGGTGCAAGGTTGGCCAAGGATGTCCATGTGCTGGCCAGGGGTGCTCTGCTCCAGTGAAGGGCTTGTTGTGCCCTAACAGCCACAGGGCTACATTTTCTCCATGTCACCAAAGGAAGAAAATGCTGTAAATAAGCATCTCCTAATAAGAAGAGACTTTAATTGTTTTATTGGCATTGTTTAATGGATGTGATTCTAAAGTATAAACAAATACAGAAGTTATTAGGCATACTTACTGTCGAGACAAGAAATTACACTTCCCTAAGCGGGGCTGGAAGGGGATAAGCAAATCCACGGTGCTGCTGCAGGGTCCTCACTGGCTGCTGGAGACGTGGCTGGAAGTTCAGCAGCAATAAAAACACCCAACTTCATTAACAGCTGCTTTCAGGAATGAAGAGTTTGTGTATCACTGTTCCCAAAAAGCCTAGCCCCAGCAGTCAGCACCGGAGAGGACCCTGAAAAGGGATTATAT
>BJBW01006377.1:34696-50682 GCA_004320125.1 Scolopax mira | reverse complement strand
TCAAAATGGAATTCAACCTTCAAATACAATCAGCATTTTTTTTTCCCCCCAGTACTTTTTCAAAGCAAAAAAGCCCTCAGGGTCATTATGTTAAGTGAGAGGTACCTGATCAAACTCTCTCCCAGCAGCGAGCTGAAGGATGTAAACAATGGAATCCCCTTTCATCGGCTGCAAAGGTTCCCATGTGATTTCATAAGTATTTTCTTCCAGCTGATTTGCTTTGGGTGCTGGAAAAGAGCAGTTGTTGGCATTAAAAAAAAAAAAACAAACCAGAACAATGGTCTCAACGAGTGTTCTTGTTTTTTCAACTGGAAAAAAAAGTCTAAAATCACCAATTACTACAGCTACTCATTTTCACAGTTAATGTAGGAAATGGGCACTAGTTTCAGTGACAAGAAGGAAGTTTCCTTGCTCCAGCTTGAAGCAGCTTTGCTTTTGTATGGGTTCCTTTCAAAACATTGGGTTCTAATGCAAGAGACTGGGCAGTGTCATCTAAAAGCTTAAGGTTTTTCCAATATATCTGTTAACAAAGTACAGGGCTCTGTCCTTCTTAGAGGCAAATAATTTTAAGCAATTAACATTTGTTTCATTCTGCTTTCTTTCTTTTTGCTACATTTCCTGACATAAACTTAAAAAAGGATCACTGCAGTATGTGTAGGTTACACTTGTCTTTGTTTTCAAGCTCACAAGATGTGCCTTTGACGTGTTAATGCTTGTAGAGATGAGGAATCCCTTCCAAATCACTGGAGAAAACACATTTTATATCTGGGTATCTGCACAACTGAAATAACTCGTTATAAAGACAGTTGAGTCAAGTGATTTTCCTGTGGGAAATCAGCATTCTGATTTTCAGAATGACTTTCTCCAATAGCAATCTTTGATGTTCCTATTAGAAAGCCAAGATAAGAGGAATTATTTGTGTCCTTATTTGCCTACACACCGTTGTAACTTCTATCAAATGGTGGATAACCCTGTAAAATGACTTTCCAGCTGAAAAAGGGTAGAAGAAATCCTTGCTGTCTGGCGTGGAAGAGCTATAGCACGTAGGAGATGGCCACATCAGCAGAGCCCTTACACAATCCCAGCCAGTTTCCCTTCTCTACCCCATAAAGGCCCTAGAAAGATGCTGGTCCAGGAAAAGAGTTGGGTTTTAGCATTTAACCTGGTATGTAAATGCCTCGTGGAGGTTTCTAGTGTGGCACGAGCTCACCTTTAAGAGATGCAGGTGGAGACTTGGTTGTAGTGAAAGCGTAAACTTCAGAAAACTCTCCCTCTCCAGCATCGTTATAGGCCTGGATTTTAAAATAGTATGTAGTAGATTCACTGAGTCGCTGCACCTTGTATGTATGACAAGGACCATTATAAACAGTAACAAACCTGGAAGAAAAACCACAGGATGCATAAAAATTGGAGTTATTCAGCAATCACAGGTTTCTATCTCAGTATCATCAGGGGAAACTTTCATATTTAACTTAAGCACGAAAAGCAGCAGAAGTCCATTCTGTGTACTTTCAGCTTTCTACAAACAGACACCATGAACCTCAGGCACTTTGAACTGGAGGAAATTTGAGGCCCCACCTTGAGAGCTGTGTCCAGTTTTGGGCCCTTTACCATAAAAAAGACATTGAGGTGCTGGAGCGGGTCCAGCGAAGGGCAACAGAGCACAAGTCTTGTGAGGAGAGGCTGAGGGAACTGGGGGTGTTCAGCCTGGAGAAAAGGAGGCTGAGGGGAGACCTTCTCACTCTCTACAACTCCCTGAAAGGAGGGAGTTGCCAGGGGGGTTGGTCTCTTCTCCCAAGTCAAAGGCAATACAACAAGAGGAAATGGCCTCAAGTTGCACCAGGGGAGGTTCAGATTGAAGATTAGAAAACATTTTTACACGGAAAGGGTCATTAAGCCTTGGAATGGGCTGCTCAGGGAAGGGGTTGAGGCACCATCCTTGGAGGGATTTACAAGATGGGTTGACATAGAGAGATGGTTTAGTGATGGTTTTTATCAGAGTTGGGTTGACGTTTGGACTTGATGATCTTAAAGGTCCCTTCCAACCCAGACAATTCTGTGATTCTATGATTTGCATTAAATCAGCAACGCAGACCGTTCGTGGTGGGAATCTTCACTTACATTCACCAAGCGTTCACTCAACCTGTCCAGGCACTAAGCTACAGCCACACACAGGCTACCACCAAAATGACCACCAAACTCTTGATTTGAATCAGGAGAATAACCCTTGTCAATAGGTAGGTAAGTTCCAATTTCAAATTAAAGAACAGCTATCAAATGCGTGTTTCTTATATTTCTTATATATATGTTTTCTAATTCATTTTAGAAGTTTCAAAAATTAAAAATAACCAGCAACATAGAAGACAGCGAGATGTTACTTTACTGTTCAAATTAAAATTTAATTTAATTTACTATCAACAGCTATTGACAGCACTTCTAGTGTAAAGCCAGGATGAAAAATGCAAAGTAAGGGGCAAACTTTGGGTTGCCCCAATGACTTACTAGTCATTGACAAAGGGGAGAATGCTTAAAACATCTTAAAAACTGGGTACAAAGTTGGAGAGCAACCATGTCCTTAATGTTCTGCTGACCTTACCTGCCAAACCTGTCCTCCATCTGCAAGTTGAATTGTGTTGGGTTGGTAATTAAAGCTCTGCTGGGACCTTCACCCCATTTCAGTTTAAGGCTCTGGTAGCTGAAGACCACACATTCGAGATGAGGAGGGTCAGGAGGTAGTGGTTTCGTTTTGGCTTTGATGGAATGACTGAAAGGACCAACCCCCAAGCTGTTTAGGGCCTGTATTCGAATTCTAAGAGGGCGAGAAGAGCAGCTTTATGGTTAATTTACTGAGTTACTGAAAAAAATGCTGGGTAATAAAGCACAAGTTAAAGTTTGTAAAGAATATAACCACAAACAATAAAGCAATTGAAATGCAGTTAGAAATTAACTGTAAGAATAATTGACTTGAAAACAAGTCAACATAATTACATTGTTTTCAGCAGAACGAAGCCTGGGTGTTTCTCAGGATTGTTCAGGTTTCTTCTCTTCAGTGAACAAGTGCCCAGGTCCCCCGTGTTCCCCTGAGCCATTTGCCTCCCACGGACCCCCAGGATCCCCAACCTCACCTGGGCTCTACCCAAGCGACGCGACACGGGAACAGCTAATTCTGTTCTCATTTGTGCATTCACCCTCATCTGGTGAGATACTGACCATCCCATCACATGCACTGCTTCTGAATAAACAATTCTAAACCCAGAAAACCTGGAATAAAGCCTTGGCTGTGAGACAGGATGTTAGTCTTAACTCTTGCTGCTAAAACATCATGGTTTAATTCTGGATATGACAATTTTATTTTGGGTTTTTTTTTTTTTCCCCAGAGCTGCAGAGCAAATAGTCTATAAACCAATTAAAAAACTGCTCTAAATGTTTAACACATCACCCTCAAAGCTATTGAGTGAAAGTCCTACGACCAGGGTTTGAAAATAAAATGATTCCTTATTACCTGTAGAGAGTGTCAGGCAGCAGATTCTCCAAAATGTGGCTTGTATTTCTTCCAACAGTTACAAGCTGCTTTTCTCCATATTCAATGTTATACCCAGTGATCTCTGCCCCGTGACAGCACGGCTCTTCCCACTGAATTGCAAGGCACGTCGATAAAGGAAGAGTCATCTCCATTTGATCTTCTTCAAGTAAATGCAGCACTGCCACCGCCGCGGGCACCGAAGCAGGGGTTGTCACCACACCAGTCTCACCAAACAACCCAATGCCAGCCACATTCACAGCCTGAAAAACAGACCACGTATCATTTACTGAATTTATGGTTTTTTCGAACCAGTCCCAGCTCTCACGCGTCCTTTTGAGTGTTATTAAAAGCAATTTGCAAGAGAATGGAGAATTTTCCCAAATAAAATGTAAATACAGCAAAATGTCTGGTATTTAATGTGATGTTAGATCTAAAGCTCTTTTCTAAATATATATACAGTTAGGAGGGACTGGCGGAGAAGGGAAGTATTTTTACCAATTAGCTTCAATATTGCATTAGTAGGGAGACCTCAGACCCTCTTCCAGTCCCTAAAGGAGGTACAGGAGAGATGGGGAGGGACTCTTGATCAGGATGTGGAATGACAGGACGAGGGGTAACAGTTTTAAACTGAAAGAGGGGAGACTGAGATGAGATCTCAGGAAGAAATTCTTTGGTGTGAGGGTGGTGAGACACTGGCCCAGGTTGCCCAGAGAAGCTGTGGCTGCCCCATCCCTGGAGGGGTTCAAGGGCAGGTTGGATGGGGCTTTGAGCAACCTGGTGTGGTGGGAGGTGTCCCTGCCCAGGGCAGAGGGTTGGAACTGGATGGGCTTTTAGGTCTTTTCCAACCCAAACCATTCTATGATTCTAGGTGACGGTACACAATTTTCTTCATCTCCAGTTGAAGTTTTTCTTCAAACTGCATGTTCATTTGCTTAGAAACACACAATAAAAGGCTTTTCCTACCTGTACTCTGCAATAATACGTGGTTGCAGGTGTGAGACCTTTCACTTCATAGCTCTGGCAGGGGCCACTGTAAATGATGTGCATCGACCCTTCCGCCTGCCCCCACTCCAGCCGGTATTCACCGATTTCTGCCCCGTTGCATGCAGGACTCTGGGGGTTTAAGTGATAAATTTGCCTTCAGCTCTGGCACATACACACCACACGGGTGGGATCTCTCATTACACAGAGCAGATATCAGAAGAGAAACACTGGGGCAGAAACCTGAGGTCTTTCCCAACATAGCCAAGGGCATGGTTTTAAGTTCAGCTTGTTAAAAGGTTTCCATCTTGACACACGGATATAACAAAAACACAGTTCAGACCAGAATTTTGAGTAACTCATCATCTCTTACCACTTGGAGGAATTAAATATATTATATACTAGTTACTATACTATTAGGAGGATTAAATGTCACCCAATTTCTTCAGTTAAGGTGGAAACTCACAGTTGGCAAAATTTACAAACTCAATGTATGTCTCTATCAAGAAACGTGCTTCCACCTCTATTTTTTTTGTTTCTTCCATCTCTGTGTATCACACACACGTCACTACCACTCTAAAAGCCAAATATTAATGTAAGTGTTACTGAAAAAAACAACATTAAAACCTACCTCCCATGAAACTACAGCACAAGTTGCACTTTTACAAGTTATCAGGGGTTTGCAGCATTGGTCAGGGGGGCCCGGAGCAGTGGAGATCTCTGCTTTGTCAGAGGGGGGACCAAACTGCAAGAAAACACAAAACTGCATGAATTCAGGACCAGCAGAGGAGCAAACACTGACGTGTGAGTGTATGAGCTGAAGAAAACAAATTATTTTTAACCCGACAGAGAAATAACTAGGAGGGTTCCGTGCTTGGTTTCTCAGCACCGTTTACAATTCCTTTCAGGTAGTTTATTTTATGACCTGGCCCCGTGCCCACAGGATATCTGGGACCTTCCCACTGCTGTGCTTTTTAAATCCTCCTTCCTCTCTAGTCCAGGATCTGGCTTCCAAGAAGCAGCCGGGTACTGTTTCAAACAGGCTTTCTATGCCACCAACATTTCTCCCAACCCTTTTCAAAGCTGGCATTATTTGAACACCCTCCTCTCCACACAATGCTATTCCCACGCCACCAACACGCAAAGTCTACACTAGTTGTAAAACACGAGGCAATTTCTTAATGTAGAAATGTAGGGTTCACACCACAGAGAAATGACTAAAAGTAGTAATCAAATGTCTAGCACTAACTTTGGGCTAATTACCTTGGGTACTGACAGTAATCCAGAAAATAACAGAAATACAACACATAGGCAACGTCCTCTTAATCAGGGATGTTCAGTCTTTCCTTCAGCCCTAATTTATTTAATCTTCTTTAAATAATTTTTTTTATCCCCTAAGAAATTTCGCTCCTTCAACAGAACTACAACAGATCACAGAAGCTACAAAATACCATCAGGCTTTAAGACAAGAGTATCATTAATATCTCTTGTGTAAAAAAAAAATAAATAAAGATCTCATTAAGCACAGTGGTTACCCCAACTTTATTTGCTGCTCGTATCCAGAAGCAGTATGTTCTCCCTGGAAGCAGATTATTTACTACATGTTCAGATGCTGGACCCTGATACACCTGTCTGCGTTCCTCCTGGTCCGAAGCTGCCATCTCTACAATATATTCTGTGATCTCAGAACCTCCATCTACAGATGGGGGGCCTGTGAAATAAAAAAAAAGAGAATTTGATTTCACTTTTTCCCTTTAAACAGTTTCTAATCAGCCTTTTCAAGCTAAAAGTTGAATCAGATTAATTCTTAGAGTGCAAGGCTTTATCAAGTATCTGAGCATAAACGCTTTATGAAGTTGGATTTTTCCCCTCAGCAGATACTGATGGATTAGTTTAAGATGTCCTTCATTAGGTTTCTTTCAGATATTTTCAACACATTTCCTTAAAAAAAACCCCCAATATATCTTCATTACTTATTTTTATCTCAGCAAAGGAGATAATAAAAAAGAAAAGGAGGGTTGATTTTTAAATTGCCAAATGTATGTCAGTTCTGAGATAGTCAGGAAGCCTTCTCACTGTATTGTGGCACAAGCACACACAGGTGTCACTGAATCAGAGGTGCTTAGCAAGCTTTGGTGGTCTTAAAATATTAAAAAGTAAAAAAATACAACTAAGGACAGACAAATATTTTGCTCAGCAACACTGGTGCTTACCCCACTGCAGAGTGATTTCCTTGGGCTTAGCTTTGCCCCCCAGGCAGGGAGCGAGGCAGGGGCCGGGGGGAACAGCCGACGTCGTAACGGTCGTAACATCAGAAGCCTGGCAGAAACACAGGGTGGTTTAGAGCAGAAACATAAAACAGTATTGAACATAAATGGAAATGGTTTTCTGAAGCAAATTTACTCTTGTTTTTCTTACCTGGCTTTCACCACCTTTACTGACGCAATAAACCCTCATCCTGTAGGAAGTGCCAGGCTTCAGGTGATCACAGACGTGTTCCCTCTGGGAACCACTGTAGATAGTGTCCCATTTACTTCCTGAGGGAAAACAAAAGGAAAACTACTTTACACTACAAAACTTTTGCAAAAAAATCGACCTTGAAAATTCTCTCATGCGGTTATTAAAGAGCTAATCCAGATACGGAACCCAAGTTGAATAATCAATTATGCAAAGAACACGTAAAACACAATATACCAGTGTGGAAATGGATCAGTAATTGCTAGAGCAATGAGCAGTGGATTAGCATCCTGAGTTAGTACTTCAACTCACCAACTGATGCTTCGGAGATTTCCAAAAAGTATTTAGAAATGTCTGCTCCTCCATTGTCTTTCGGTGGGTCTGAAAGAAAGCAATACCTTAAAATAAATTCTAAAAAAAGATTTTAAAGCAATGCATTATGTTGTAATCAGATTTTTTAGAAAACATTCATTCACCAGAGAACACACTCAAATAGAAAACTCAATTCAAACAGAAACCAGCATACTTAGATATTAATAAAATATTTTCTAGAACAACAGGTTTTTTTTCTATTACTAATCATGATTATATCAGGAAGAAGAGAAACTAGGAAAATATTGCCCCATTTCAGGTATCACCTCATTTTTTTTTAGAACATATGAAGATTATTTAAGCATCACAGTAAATGTAGAGGCCATTACAACTGAGGCCGCTACAACAGCACCGACTGCTTCTCTGAAATGAATAAAGAAAAACATTTCTTTTGTAGTACAGCCCCAAAACTAACCAAGTTGCAATTTTTTGGTAACACCAAGTATTTCTCCTGCCATAGCAGCATCTGCAGTGACAAATAATTAGCTCGAGTACTGGTAGAGGTTGGGGCTGACCCTGCTGGAGAAAAAGACCTGGGAGCCCTGGTGGAAATTGGGATGCCCATGAGCTGACAATGTGCCCTTGTGGCCAAGGAGGCCAATGGTATCCTGGGGTGCATCAAGAAGAGTGTGACCAGCAAGTGAAGGAAGGTCATCCTGCCCCTCTGCTCTGCCCTGGGGAGGCCCAATCTGGAGCAATGGGTCCAGTTCTGGGTTCCCCAGTTCAAGAAGAACAAGGAACTGCTGGAGAAGGTACAGCAAAAGGCTGCAAAGATGATGAGGGGCCTGGAGCATCTCTCCTACGAGGAGAGTCTGAAGGACTTGGGTCTTTTTAGTCTTGAGAAGAGAAGACTGAGGGGGGAACTGACCAATGCTTATAAATACTTAAGGGGTGGGTGTCAAGAGGATGGATCTAGTTTTTTTTTCAGTGGTGCCCAGGGACAGGACAAGAGAAACATGGGAAGAAGTTCCATCTAAACATGAGGAGGAACTTCTTTCATTTGAGGGTGGCAGAGCCCTGGCTGCCCAGGGAGGTGGTGGAGTCTCCTTCTCTGGAGACATTCAAAACCCATCTGGACACATTCCTGTGAGACCTGCTCTGGGTTGACCTGCTCTGGCAGGGGGTTGGACTAGATGATCTCCAGAGGTCCCTTCTAACCCCATAGCATTCTGTGATTCTGTGAGTTAGCTGCAGCGCTCAAACACAGCATTAAGGGAAGGGAACTCACCCCACGCAACCTTCACGCTGTGTGAATGGATCTTGCCCTTCACAGTGGGTTTACTGGGTGCTCCAGGTTTGTCGGGGTTGGTGCTGTGTTCCACCACCTCACTGGGACTGCTTTTTCCTTCACTGTTGTAGGCAAAGAGCTGTTTCAGGATAGAACAGAATATTAAAAAAAAAAAAGATTGATTTAACAAGTAATATCCTGCTGATTTATAAAGTTCTTCCATGAAAAAAACCAAAAAAGAACCCCAACCCCCCAGAAAAGACAACAAAATCAAGTACTGCAAAAAGATCTCATTTGTATTACTATTATTGTAACAACAACAGTACTGCAGATAATTTTCTGCTGTCTCCATTGAAAGTGTCTTAGATACCTGAAAACACCAAAACCCAGAAAAGCATACAGTCATCATTAAAGAAGAAACAAAACATGGTACAAACCCTAAACTTGTAAGATGTACTCCTCCTAAGATTTCTTAAAGTGCACGAGAGCTCATCCCCATTGTACTGTGGTTGGAAACCGTAACCCTGCAAAGAGGGAAAATAAGAACAAACAGCATCACTCATTTTCCATGGTAAAACAAAAACCAGATCAGATCGATGGCTTTTTGGTTTTTTTAAGCTTGAACTTCATCTTTTGTTTCACAAACACATGCAATACTTGCCAACTGCTGCAATATTTTGCAGGATTTTATTTTGCAGGATTGCACTACCACGTATCAAGCTTTGACACTTGTAATAAACCCCCAAGCACTTACAGAACCTTCCTCTTCCATGTCCAAACTGTAAGTGAGAGAGTCATCTGAAGACACCCCGTTAGGTGGGCTCCACTTCACTGACAGCCAAGTCACTCCTGCTTCAATGAGCACTGGGGGGGCTGGGGCTGGGGGGACAATCCCTGCTGTGTAATATGTCACCGTCTCGCTGAACCCACTGGAAAAAATATTTAAAAAAAATATATAAATTAACAACAGACGACGTAGTGGATGGGAAAATAAGTGACATGATACACCATCTTCATTACCTCATTCCGATATCATTTTTAGCAGCTAATCTGAGTGAATACTTTGTAGAAGGAGAGAGTTTGGTGAGTTTATACTGCTTCAGGTGCCCGTAGTAGCACTCTTTGAAGGGTCCATTCTTCCCCTTTAAAAAATTAAGAACAACCGAGTCACTTCCGAGTCATTTTTTTTACCTGGAGAACTGTATACTCCCTGCTAAGTTCAACTTCTTCACTTGGAATTTTCCTAAATTTAATTTCACTAATTTAGTAGTAATAATTAAAAAATATATATATAAAAATCACTAGGCCTAAAGAACGTAAAAAGCTCATGTCATCATGATCAGAGTGCACTGAGAGTAATCCTGAGCATTCTTGATAATAAAACCCCTCTTTGACTGAGATACCCGTTTATTTTTTGGCACTGTGGGTTTGACAAAGTGTCAATAAACCACTGCGACTGAAAACAAAAACATTTAGGAAGTTTTTTTAATCACTTTGGAACACAACCCAGTATGGAGTTCAAAAGCTGGGTGGTGTTTGTGACAGCTACCAAAGATACAAGATTCACTCATTTAATCAGAGCGTAGGAATTAACGATGCTCTGAATGACAAGAGCCAAATGAGGGACTTTATGCTAAGATTGTCTACTTGAACCTCTGAAATATTACTCGTTTGAGTCAAGCTGTTTAATTGGCTTGTCCCTTTAAAACTGTCTGGACAGTTCCACTGAAAATAACCCATGTACCTAAGCAAAAGGTATTTTTAAGTATAATTGGTCTACAGATGTCATTACGATATTTTTTTTTCCACTAGAAAAGGTCTTACCTCATCCCATTCTAAAAGAAAATTAGTTATTTTGGAACCATTGTCATTTGAGGACTGAAAATAAAGAAACAATGAAGAAAGTTAAAATCAAGTGGTTGTACTTTTAAAAATATTTTTGCACATTATAAAACCCCTTCATTTTAACAATTGAATATAATATACTCCAACTGCCTTTTAAAAGAAGATATTTAGTGTAGAGCTGAAAGGAATCTGCAGCTGGGACCCAAAACTGCCCTCCTCTTCCACAAACACATCATATGAAATTCTGCTGTGGGCACAGACACACGTATTCAGTGAAGTGAGTTACAATAGGTCAAAGCAACTGTTTCAGCTGGTTTAATTCCTCATTCCTGATGGCTCCCCAGGCTGCTATACTACCTCTATTAATTCTGATAGTTTGGAATATGAACTTATTAATAATATTATGAATAAGGCAAATTCTTGGAGCTTTCTTCCTTGTGTCCTTGCACTGTGTGCTCTCCAACTGCCAGAGCAACGCAAGCATTCAGATGAAATATTTGTGCCTGTTACCAGACATTAATTGTGAACTTCCCTCAAAGTACAGATTATACAAATAATTTAACTAAATAAATTCATTTAGCTATAAACCGTTTTCCAGATATAAGCATAGTCATAAGAACTTGAAAAGACAAGAAAACACAGTTACCAACATGTCTTTGCAGATACTGTATATACTCAAAATCAGGTTAAAAAACCTGTATCCAGAAACCAGGCAAAGCAATTTGATTTGAATGGGTCAGAATAATTTGAAGAACACTGAATTCTTAAATTAGGTCATATCCATTTATCATCCAGGAGCCCTGAGAGAAAATATAACTGCTCTATCCTCTCCTCAACTCCTGCTGGTTCCGAAGAGAACTCGAGCACACTGAAGGTGTGTGTAAGAAACTACATAAATGTTGAAAGAAAGAGGAAAAAAACAACCATGATTTCACTTATCAGTTTTAACTGAGCAACTTAAAAGCCAACACCTAAAGTACATGCTAAATTATTGCCAAAGGTAATTTAAACATACCATACATGGATACATGGACTGCTTACCTTCCACTGCAAACTCAGGCTGTTTTTGGTTCTATTAATTAGCTTGGGTGCAGCTGGACAGTCTGGCTCACAACTTTCTGTAGTAAAACTCACTAATTCTGAAATAGATTCCTTTATGGAACTGCTGGTTGCTGAAACTCTGTACAAAAGACAATTGACTATGTTATTAATTGCATTAGCACCCTGAAAATTTACAGAAAGAGCTGTCAGCTTTAAAAATGCATTTAATCACATTGTGGTTGCAGCAACAAGACCAGCTGGTCGTGTTATAAGTGTCCAGTTACTCTCCTTTCAGATCATTAATTCTAAAAGACAGTTTATATTTCAGAGAAACAAGAAAAGACAGCGAAGATGGTAGAGAAGAATAAAAGGGGACATGAAATTAGAAGATAAGTGGGAATTTCAACAGCAATGTTCGTAGCTCTGATATTTTATGTAGAATACTCCTCCAGTTGTTTACGATCTCACCTTTTCATGAAACCACTGTAATTTTGTAATTAATAGATCAACAAAAGCATTAAGTATGTCAATCCCAGAAACATACCTGGCATGATAATCAGTTGCTGGTCTGAGATCAGGAAGTGTGATTGTCAATTCTTCCCCACTGTGAAAAGGTAAAAAATAATAATAATAATGAGTTACAGCTCTTCCTTACACTGTAAAGGATAAAAGCTTATTGAAAAGCAAAACCATGTAGCGCACATTTAATTTTCAAGTTTTCCATTCTCCATGTAACTCTTTAGTGATATTACTTAAAATTTATTTCCCGTGAAGTAGGTAGGTCTGCAAGTCAACAAACAGCTCCTGATAGAGAGATTGCTGATTGGTTAATGTTTTTTAAACATCGGTATTGTGCTTAAATGAAGAAACTAAACTTACACATAGACAGATTTAAATTTTCCATTTTTACCACTGTTGGATATTGCTACTTCAAATGTAAATGCTGCTGGACTATGACTATGGCTCTCTCCATTCTGTGAACTAACTGGGAGATTCCAGGACAGAACGGCTGATCTTGCTTGTATATCAGAAACCTATTAAAAGCATAAATAATGCAAGTAAGTTTGCTTTCTGTAATAAAAGGTATATTAGTCAATAACATGGTGTCTCTAGTTCGCCTATGAAGTTCCTCACTGGAGGAGTTCTCTACCTTTGTAGTGGAAATATCGAGTCATTATTTGAACTGATATTGTTTCCTCTTTTCATTTCAAAAAATATCGTATTACAGGATTTCCCTTCAAACACTAAACAAACTCAAGAGACACAAAACAGCGTCTCGGTGTATGAAGAGAAAGCTTCTGTTTCACCTGCACTGTTTGCATCACTCAGCTGGAGCAAAATTTCAGATTTGGAGCCTCCAACCCTGACACCAGATCTCTAGTCAGGCACAGTCAGACGGTCTAACTCTCAAACTCTGTTACAACTCTCTCATGGAATCTTAATATTTAACCACTAAGATATATAGAGATATAACAGAGCACGAGGCTCTGATTTTTAAGTGCTCCCAATGACAATTTTCACTTTAAGTTTTTTTGCTGCTTAATTCCCATATTCTATGGGGATTTTCTCTGACAAAGTCAGCACGGCCTTCTGCTGGTGTTAAGTAGAAACATCAGAAGCAGCTATGAAAAAAATACTACTTTTATTGGAAAAAATAGCTAGAAACCTGGAGCAAAAGAATATAACCCATGCTGACTGTGTAGATGATGCAAAGAAGATGCTCAAGATCAAAAATATCTGTGCAGTTTTAGCCTTTAGACATTTAAATTACCATCATCAGACTCCACCTTCCTCAATAAGTCTGCAAATACTCAAACATTTGCTCCAATTTCTAAACATAACATAAAAAGATGACCTGTTTTTGTAAATTCTATTCCCAATATTCTTAAATCCTCTAAGCTGAAACAAAGAATAGTTCAAGAGTGGATAGATTTCATCAGTTTAGCAGGGCCTTTGCAAGGTACTAGAGCTCTCATACACTGGGCAACTTCAGCAGTGGATATACATCGCGATACAGACTGGGAAACTGAGTCAAACTGTTTCAGAAAGTTGAGAAAAAGTGGGTTTCTCTAGCATGGTCGCCCTTTCCAAGCTATTAACTCTAACAACTAACATACATTTTCTCTATCAAAACAATAAACCCTCAAGAAAAAAGAAAAAGAGATCAATAAGATGCATGTTATTTTATAGAAAGTATATGCACAGAAAATAATGGTATTTTAAGAAGGATACTTACGACTGGCTTCCCAATGCTCAAGTGAATATCACATTTCTTGGATTCTGTGTCAGATTCTGAAATTTTAAATACAAAACAGATTACCAACCCCCCCAGGAGTAAACCAGTCTGTTATGAAAAGGCCACCACAAGATGGAGTTCGCCTCATTAAGAGTTTAACAATAGCACTTATTGTGCAAAGTTCATTTCCCCTGTTTGTTTTGGCTGCATGAGGGGTAGAAACATGAACTATCCAAAACTAACAGTGTTACAAAAACCCTTTTAGTACATCCTGCACAAAGGGTTTATTTTCCTAATCTGAGCATAAACGGGTTTTCTCTGACAACACAAAAACATTCCTCCAAAAATGAAAGGTGTTAAAAAAATGACAATAAGATCTTATCTCTCTATTGTACGTGCTTTCCTTGAATTGCTATTGCAAAACACTCGGACCAGGCATAATGTGGAAGGAGCCTGATCAAAACTGCACACTAAAAATACTGGTAAAATGAATCCTATCTATACAATTGTCCACATCAAACAATGCAGGATAGTATTCTGCCTACAAACAAAATCTTATTTCCTCCCTCCCATTTGTATTAAGATAAATCTTTAATAAAGTATAATTCCCGCCCTTGAAATAAGTTGGATAAAAGCTTCCACTTCTTTTTACTTCCCAAGGTACAGAGTCAGATTTATTTCTCTAACCAAGGAGTTAAATACAATAGTGACACAGATGAGGAGCAGGACTTGCAGCCTGACCAGACCACCTGATTTAGGACATACACATAGAAGATACTAAAAGATGCACAAATCATTTAAGGAATCATGAGAAGAAACTGCATTTCAGTGACACATGAATCAACATTAAAAACAAAAATATTATATATGAGGTATTTTAGAGTGCCAGTAAAGAGCCGTAAACTATTAAAAACCTATTAAAAAAAAAGATTAATCTGAGCAAAATAATGCACTGAACTGAAATGACAAGTGATCAAACAGCAGCCTGTAGAGACAGTTGCTCAAACCTTCCTATTTCTTGAAGTTTTCAGGAACTCCTAGTTACCTAAAAAGCACCACAAGTTTTTTTACTTAAGTACCTAAAAAGCACCACAAGTTTTTTTACTTAAGTACCCACAGGTCATCCTCACGTGGAATATTGATAAGGCCCAGGTCAGAAAAGGCAGAAGTAAATAAAAGGCTTAAAATTAAATCTTCCTGAAGACCTTATTTCAGAAATCTCAAATGAACATTGACATTACATGATTTCTAGAGGAAAATAATTATAAACCAAATGAAAATTTTTTCAAGCTTTCTCTAATCCTGAATAGCCAAAGAAATTTACAAATTCAGGTTTTTTTCAGAAGTTACTTTGCAACAAACTTATAGCATCTTCTGTTATAAAATAACTTGGATTTTATGGGGTTTTTTTTACCCTTTCAATGGAACCTACCTCCCATCTCTGCATCTGGGCTGCCCTTTGTTTTTCCTATCTGCTTCTGCTTTAGTGGTCCTCCTGCCCCTTGCTGTCCCTTCCCATTGCCATTCTGCATCGTTGCATTGGAAGAATTAACAACTTTATGGGGTGAAGATGGAGGGCTGTTAAGTTTATTGTTAGTGTGACCACTGGCTTGTCTGTCTTTTAGTCTTTTCTTCAGGTGTTCTTGCATTTTGAGACTCCTTTCATCTCGCTGAATGAAGTTTGTCCTTCCATGTGTACGAGGTTCTACAAAGAAAGGAGAATTCAGTTCATTAACAAATACAATTTATTTGACTCCTGAGAAATACACTGTAAGTTAGAAGAACAACTACAGTAAAAGCAGAACTTGAAAACCCAGTGGAACTCCACTCTGTGTGTGCTCTGGCAGCCTGTGGATGATGCACGGAGTTTCCATTTTTTCTATTTAATCCATATCCAAATGGTTGATTTTTTTTTTCTTAAACATTATTTTTGATCATTTGCTGAGTTTAGGGGTTGGATTTTTTTCTTCCTTTTCCTTTTTTAAATTTATTTCTTTAGGCCCTTCTCTTTTGTTAGCTGCTTCAGGTTATGCCTTACAGTCACCATTCTCCCCTGATACAGCCATACAGTCACATTTTCAAACAAAAAGGTAAGCAAATTTAAGACCCAAACTAACTTTTAAAAACATATCCTGGGTGCTACTGAATGTCTTATCCTTGACATAGCCAAAATATCTTGATTACCAATTAAAGCTTGAGAGGGAGAGAGATAGTGAGTGGTCTTTAATAAGGCTGGTTTAATTCAGGAGTGACCCCAGTCCTCCACTGAAGGATTGCTTAATTCAGTTTTTAAATACTGAGCA